>SKCR01048926.1:0-49768 GCA_019454045.1 Zanthoxylum bungeanum
TTTTGAAGTTTCGACACGAAGAATAACGGATCGGCTATAGTGTTATTCCGCCACGGTAAGACGAAATGGAAAATACTTAAGCAGTAAGTTTCATATATAAATGAAAGAGTACGGTGTTCTTTCATATGAGGACTCCTCCCGAGACACGTCAGTTAGACGGTGTGTCTGAACTAAAACCGAATTTTTGTTGGACATGATAAGGTTTATCACGAGTCGCTCTGAGCTACAATTTCCTTCAACAGGACATGTATTAACAGTGCAAAATTTATTTAGAATAAGGTTCCATATAAATCTGTTTGACAGATATCATATAGGATATGAACAGGGAAGAAACGAGGTTTCTCATTCCTGATAATTTGGGTATGCGAGGCATAGCGTTTGGATGATACCAAACTAAGGACCCAAATTGGATAAGTGCCAATATAAGTTATCCTAAGGGAAACCTTAAATATAGTACTTATAAATCCCACAAGAGAACAATGTAATTGTTGCTCACCATGCGGTTTTCCTGAGAGGAATACCGATATGCAGTGGTTAGTGGGAGGATAGTGATACTCGATGAAAAATCGGAGTGATACTGTTCTAGGCACGAAGTCCGTAATGGAACACAAACAGTTCATCTATGATGAAACTATACCATTAATCTTCAAATACACAAGAAACTAGTAGATCGGATAGAGTCAGAAAACAACCTAGGGTATGGGTTTCTGATCTAACCTCATAAAGATGTCAATCTTATGGAGGTGTACCATCCGACTACGTTATGAGGAATAATACGAGGTATTGACTCCCTGTTATGGCAAAGTGCCATGAGTCCGAAATGGATTCCATGTATAACAACTATTTTGGATACTAGTTGTTGTACCACAAGGCATTGTGCCTATGGTACATTATACGTCTTCAAGGAAGACATACATGGATGACAACATACCAACTTACAAAGCTAGGCTTTTGACAGAAAGGTATCGTTATCAACATTGTGTTAATAACGGTTCAACCTTTTACCTGTTGCCATGGTAAGTCCATTTTGAAGATGCTTGTTGATAACTGTATATTTCATTTATGAAATATGTCAGTTACAAATCAAATCGCTTTCCTGAAAAGGAAACCTTTTGGAGGATGTTTACAACATCCTGACGATTTTGTATAACCGACAAACAAGGTTTGCGGGTTATTCGATCCATGTTTGGATCAAAGCAAGCATAAGGTTCTTGGAACTGACGTTTTGAAATAATCATAATGGTTTATGATTTAACTCAAAACGAAATAATTCTTGTGTATATAAGGAGGTTAGTGGGAGCGCCACTGACAGTGAAATTCCCATAAAGCAATTGGTGAAAGCTTGGCTTTCATAGATATTCTTTCAATAGAAATTCTCCGTAGAATTCTGGGGAGTAACAACCTTTATTCAAGGAATAAAAATCTACTGGGATAGATTTGGAGTTGTTAAACACTCTCTGGGAAATTGTACATTTAAAAGTACTTGTATTGGTGTCTCATACGCTTCGAGCATATGGAGTCACAATCGGGTCAATCCAAGTGATAGTCACTGGATTGAAGTTAAGAACATCTGTTAGTATCTCTGAGAACTAAAGATGCTATCTTTTACTATGGAGAAGGAGAACTTGAAGTGACTGGGATCACTGCAGCAAGTTTCCAAACGATTAATACTACGGTACTATAAAGTTTGAATAACGGGACAGTGAGCTGGAAATCTTCCAAGCAAGATAACTGTTGCCGAATAAACAACAAATGTGGATTATTGCTGCAGCTGAGGCAGCAATAGAAGCCATTTGGGTCGATAATATATCTAATTAGATTAGATATAGTTCTGTTAGCAGCTGAGCTAGGCGTCAGCACAAGGCTAAAGAATTAAAGGTCTCATCGACGATCCAGATATATACTTCTATATTCATCTGATTCGTTCGGATCATACATCGTGGCGATGTGATGATCGTATAATCGCGTCAGACGATAATCAAGCAAATCCGCTGACGAAAACCTTTCCTCAGAATTTGAGCGATTGTACATAGTTCGGGTGTTAGACACTCGAGTGACTGGCTATGTGCCAAGTGGGAGATTGTTGGATAATATGACCCATAGCGTCACTATTTGCACAGATCATTGTGTTGTTGTAGCAAATTCACTATGTAATAAGGAAATTGCACTCTCATCATTTGTGATTAGATCACCATAGATATATAAATGAAGAGAGGTCCCTATGATTAGTTCCTGGATTGAGATGATATGAGACAGTATCAGTCCACGAAGGATTAATCATTAAATATCCTAGCCGTAGTATTATCGAGACTGGACATCGATAATGCGGAATAGGCTAGTATTGCACTTGTGTGCGTTGTGAGGGCACAACGGCATAGTTCTCATATATATATAAGTGTTGGATACTTATGCAAGTGCGATAGGAGGTCGTGTTTCACCGATGGTACGGGAAACAGCTTCGCTCTGGATAGACCCCTCGGAATCCCATTGGTATTATGAATATGTGTCTATGGGAGGCCGAAATCAAGGTAGGTGTGTATAGTCTTAACCTGAGACTTACATCGCTAATGCTTACGACAATCGATATACTTTAGTTGAGGTCGTCTAGGACTGTAACCGGTTCTGTGTACGCCAATGCCGGGTATATTGAGAATCGTAGTGTATTGGATGTGATGTCAAGACGGAAGTGTCACTCCAGTCATAATGGAGATGATGTCACGCAGGATACGGTATTAGTGCTCTTAAAGTGATGCGCATCCAATCGTGATATTATGACCAGGTCATGAATATCCGATTATAGAGACTAGTTACCAGACATCCGATATGTGTTTCGGACGGGGCAGACACTTATCCAGCCCCAGCCCTAGCACGTGATTATCCGATACTGGGCCGATATGCACAATACATTAGTATACTACGCTTGATACAGATCTTAAATATTCTTTAATGGATATGTCCGGAGAATTAGGTAGACTTGGTGCTTTGCTAGGAGTCGACTTGTCTCGTAAATCGGTAGAACGTAGTACTTTT
This sequence comes from Zanthoxylum bungeanum, assembly GCA_019454045.1. Classification (NCBI taxonomy): domain Eukaryota; kingdom Viridiplantae; phylum Streptophyta; class Magnoliopsida; order Sapindales; family Rutaceae; genus Zanthoxylum; species Zanthoxylum bungeanum. The sequence continues at coordinate 3,031 of SKCR01048926.1, forward strand.
GTACGTACGTGATTCGGATACTCCGACGACCGTATTTACTGCCAGATTATCCGGGGATCTCATGGGTCGCTTCCCGATAATCCACCGATGACAACAATCGCACTCTTGAATAATCTGGGATTATACAGAAGAGAGAGAAAATAATCTAGGATTAATAACGGAGATATTTTATCTGGATAAAATGTCGTCTAAAGAGAGAGAACGATTAATTCGGAATTAATCGATGTATTAATATATTCGATATATTAGACGAAATTAGATTTCGACGCGGAATTAAAATCAGATTTTAATTCGGGCAAACGAGTTAATTTAGAATTAATTCGTTAGCGACGTAAATAATAATTTCGCCAGGCGCAATTATTTATTTAAATTCGATTGAATTAACGTCGCGACGTAAGCTCGGTATTTCGGAAATATCAAACCCGAACGCGTGAGTGCACGTGGGCCCACTTTCATTTGGAAACGTGTGGGGCCCACATTACACATGTCATTCTAATGCTTTGCATGTAGATTGGTACATTGCACTCAATGTCATTGCATGGAGTTTGAGTGTTTGACACTCTAAGCCATTGCATGTTATGTGTCATAATTTTTATTAATTTAATGAAAATTATGGCATAAATATAAATTGATTTTTGGTAAATCATTTTAATAACTTAATACACAATTTTATCTCTCTCAAATTCTCTCTTCTCCTCTCACGGCAATGGTGGCCATTCTTCACTGGTTTTGAACCAGTTTGGGCGTGAATAAGGGAAGCAAGAGTGGTTTTTCTGGTGAGAAATCAAGTGCTAGCACACTTTCAAGTCTTGCGAAGGTGGTAGGGAGGTTCGACCATGAGGCGGGACTCATCCGATGGAGTTTGGAGCTTCGTTTTGAGACCCGAAACTGCCAAGACAGTGAGCATGGACTGGTTGCAGTAAGCTTACCAAGGCAGTGCGTTTTTGGGCATGATTCATCTTCAAATCGACATAACCGATCAATGTAAGTATTCCGCTATCTTCATTGGTGTATTCACGCATGTTTTCATGTCTTGATTTGATCTTGGGACCTTAGAAAAATTCAACAATTTTGTACTTCCCAACTAGGCCGCAAGCCTAGAACAGCGTCACCCAGGTTCTGTTGTCTACAGTGGCCTTCAGGCATTTTCCCTCGAATAGAGGACCTTTAATCCACCCTAGTTAGCCCATGCGCGTTACATCACAATGCATAGAAAGTAAAGACAACGATATAGGACTTCGTATGCTCGGTTGAACATATCTCACATCCAACCAAACATACGTTGTCCGGCACGGCAAAGTATTGGCGTAAAGGTAGCCTTTTGACCTTTTCTTCCCTCAAATGGAAAACCTTTAGACCAATATGCTAAGCCCATGCGCATCACATCATCAACACACAAACAAACAACATACAGAAAGTAAAATGGTGAAATATAAGAAGCGGATAATAAACAATCAAGATAAACTAAAGGAGATATATGTCGTTTACTCAAGTGGTACGTGGAGTTGTATCCCAAGTACAGACCGCACGACCGTCCATTCGGATTCGGCTACGAAATTTACGTCTGGGTTTCCATCCTATATACCACAAGAGACGACACATTTTCCCTTTCATTTGAAGACCACAACATGCATCCACAAACGACTCTCATGCGAATAAAACAATTAAAAAACGAATGACAATAAATAGAAAAAGTGCCCTCAGGTCTAACCTTTTAAATCACCTCTCGGATGTATGGTACACGATCGTCGGAAGGGCTAACGCTCCGCAACTCCTCCGGTTCACTAGTTCACTGTTCTCGTTCGTTGTCTCACTGTTTTGAGTCGTCGTTCTCCCTATTTTGCTGCTGTTTTTAGTGTATTTTGATGTTATTTCGGTGACGTTTTCTGGTCACTATTTCAAGTATTTTAGGCTACTGTTTTGGGGTATTTGGGGCTGCTGTTTAGGGGTGAGTTTCGGTAGTTTCGGGGGTGTTCCAGGGGCATTTGTTCGGTCAACAGTGAATGTTTTAGGTAGTGATTTTTGGTAATACGGTGGATGTTTTAGGGGCTATTATATTCGGTTATGGAGGGAAGAGGAGGAGAGAAGATTCTTTTTTGCTTCTTGAGTGTATTAGGCGTGAATGGAGAGGCTTTTTATTTTTTGTATATGCGTGAGAGTTAGAGGGGTTCAAGGGTTGGAATATCTTTGTTTTTATAGGCAAAGGGGATGGGTGAATCTTTGCTTGACAAGGAAGGGATTTGTGCATTAAATGGGGATTTGATTTAGTGTTAAACAAGGAAAACCAAAGATTGATGGGGGACATGTCTTGGCTAGATTAGGAATATGATATATTTAATTTGTTTTGTTTAGGCATGATATTTGTTTAGTTAGGAATATAATAATCTTGATTGATTTTAATTAGGCATGATATTTGTTTAGTTAGGAATATAATAATCTTGATTGATTTTAATTAGGCATGATTTTATTTGATATTTATTTTAATATGGTATATGATTTATGGGCTTTGGTGGGCTAATTGGGCTTGGGTGTGAGGCTAGCAGCAAAACCAGAAGTACCGACACCGTTCGAACGCCGATTCGAACGCTACACGAACGCCCGTAATCTGCTTGGCGTTCGAACGTGTTAACGAATGCAGCACGAACGAAAGAAGTGAACATGTGAATTGAATCTTTTGACATACTTATTCTGAATTCCCTCTTCCGACGTTCGTTTCCCGCGACTTCCGTGACTTAAAAGGTAGTGTCTCCAAATGATACTCATCATAGGGACTTACATGTAAAAATACAGTGCCTACAGATACAGAATTGGTTCTTTATTATGTTGCAACTACCGGGATAATATGACAAGGTCATGATTATCCGATTATAGAGACTAGTTGCTTGTGATCCGATATATACTTCGTACGGGGCAGACACTATTCCAGCCCCAGGCCTTGCATGTGACATCAGATATTGGATCGCAATACGCAATACTACGTATACTACGCCTGTTATAGATTATATATTCCTTTAAGAATATTTCTGGATAATTGGGTAAGCACGGCTCTTTGCTAGAAGCCAACCATGTCTCGTAAATCGGTAAGAACGTGGCACTGGGTATGCACGTGTTTGGATAGTCCGACGACCGAATTTACTGCCAACATATCCAGGGATCTCATGGGTCGCTTCCCGAAGATTCACCGATGACGTATGACTCGAACATAATTAATCTGGGATTAATTAGAAGAGAGAGAAAATTAATCTAGGATTAATTACGGTAAGATTTTATATGGGATAAAATTCCATTAAGAGAGAGAGAACGATTAATTCGAAATTAATCGATAAAATAATATATTCGATATATTAAATGAAATTAGATTTCATAATGGAATTGAAATTGGATTTTAATTCGGGCGAACGAATTAGTTTAGAATTAATTCGCGAGTGACTTTAATAGTAATTTTGCTAGGCATAATTATTTAATTAAATTTGATTTAATTAAGTCGCAACGGAAAATTCGTTAATTCGGAATTAACGAACCCGAGCCCGGGATGTGTTTGCGGGCCCACTCGGATTTTGAATCAAGTGGGCCCACATCAAGTCACATCATTAGTCACTTTTGTGATGGAAGTCACATCAACTTTTGTGATGTGAGTCAAGTCACTTTTTGGTGATGGAGGTGGTTGAGAGCATTAAATGAATTTTTGCTCTCAACACATTTGATATATCATTTTTTGGAAAATAAAATATACATACATACAACTCACTTCCTCTCTCTCTCTCTCAACCGAAACCCTATCCCGATCCTTCTTTGGCTTGGCCGAGAATCACAAGGAAGAAATAGGAAGAGTTTTGTTGTAAAATTCTTCCATTGCTAGCACACAAAGTATCATACAAATATGATAGGGAAACCTTTCCCAAGAGTTTGGAATTCACTTATCAAAGCTTGGAGCTCAACATAAGATCAAAGAGGAGCTTGGAGCAACTTCAAAGGAGACAAAAAAAAATTTGTTGTCTACACATCCATCCAACCATTCAATGTGAGTATATTTCCGCTATATTCCTTTGAGTATTCACACATGTTTCATGTTTATATGTTCTTGGGAATGATCTTAGAGACTCAACAAGCAGAGATCTGTAGTGAGAGGACAAGTGGCAGGAGGTAGGGGACAGTCAATGGGTGATCGAGGACTTGCCTCCACTAGCAGAGCTCAGGGTAGGGTGTATACCCTCACACCACATGATGCACAGGCATCCAATGCTGTTGTTACAGGTACATTGTCAGTTTGTTTGGTAAATGCTAGAGTATTATTTGATTAAGGAGCCACTCACTCATTTATATCACCATACTTTATGACCTACCTGGGTAGAGATATAGAAACATTAGATTCGCCCTCTTTATAATTACACCAGTATGAGAGACTTTAGAGGCAATACATAGAGTGAAGGCTTGCCCAGTTGAGATTGATGGGCACGTTTATTATGTTGATTTGGTGGTTCTAAGTATTTTTGGGTTTGATGTTATTTTGGGAATGGATTGGTTAGCTATAAATAATGTGGTGGTGGATTGTCAGGAGAAGATTGTTATCTTGCATGCCCCCGATCAGCTAGTTAGAGTTTACCAGGGGATAAGAGTGTAGTACCTCCTAATTTGATATCGATAATGCAAGCATACAAACTTCTTCGTAAGAAGAATATGGGATATCTAGCCTATGTGACGGATAGCAGGGTGGAAGAAAAGAGTATTGATCAAATTCCAGTGGTAATTGAGTGTCCTGATGTTTTCCCAGATGAGATGTTAGGCTTACCACAGAATAGAGAGATCGAATTTCGCATAGATATAATTCCAGGTACGCAACCCATATCAATTCCTTCATACATGATGGCTATTGCAGAACTTAAGGAATTGAAGGTACAATTGCAAGATTTGTTGGATAAAGGCTTCATTCGTCCTAGTGTGTCTCCATAGGGTGCCCCAGTGTAATTTGTAAAGAATAAGGATGGAACACTTCGGTTATGCATAGATTACCAACAGCTGAATAAGGTGACGATTAAGAATAAATACCCGCTACTGAGGATTGATGATTTGTTTGATCAACTCCAAGGAGCACAATGTTTCTCAAAGATAGATCTTCGGTCGGGATATCATCAGTTGAGGATTAGGGAAAGTGATGTACCGAAGACAACTTTCCAGACTAGATATAGACATTATGAGTTCTTAGTAATGTCGTTTGGCTTAACTAACGCCCCTGCAACTTTTATGGATTTGATGAATAAGGTATTCAGGCCCTTTTGGATTGATTGGTGATATTTTTCATTGATGATATCATGGTGTATTCACGTAGTGAGTATGATTACGCGTACCACTTGCATCAGGTGCTACAGACATTGAAAGAGCACAAATTGTTTGCTAAGTTCTCTAAGTGTGAGTTTTGGTTGTCTAGGGTGGTGTTTCTGGGGAATGTGGTGTCAAAAGAATGAATTGGTGTAGATTCCCAGAAAATTGAAGCTATTTAAAAGTGGCACAGGCCCACTATTGTGACAGAGATTCGTAGTTTCCTGGGGTTAGCAGGATACTACCGGAGATTCATGGAAAATTTCTCTAGAATAGCTGCTCCGTTAACTCGGTTGACATAGAAAAATGTGAAGTATGAGTGGTCAGATGCCTGTGAAGAAGTTTCCAGAAGCTTAAACAACAGTTGACTACCGCTCATGTTATAGCGTTACCATCGGGATCAGGAAGGTTTGTGGTGTAATGTGATGCTTATAGAGTGGGATTGGGATGTGTGTTGATGCAAAGAGGAAAAGTTATTGCCTATACTTCTAGGCAACTAAAATCTTATGAACAAAATTATCCCACCAATGAGTTAGAAATGGCAACAATAATTTTTGCCTTCAAGATATGGCGACATTACTTGTATGGTGAAAAGTTTGAGATTTTTACTGGCCATAAAAGTCTCAAGTACATTCAGAGTCAAAAAGATCTTAATTTGAGGCAGAGGCGATGGATTGAGTTATTGAAGGATTATGATTGTTCAATTCAGTATCATCCTAGTAAGGCTAATGTGATAGCTGATGCCTTAAGTAGGAAATCTATGGGGAGTTTAGCTCATTTACCAATTGAAATGTGCCAACCAGCAAGAAGATGCAGAAATGTATTTCAGATGGAGTAAACTTTCAAGTAACAAATCAGGGAGCATTGCTGGCACAGATCCAGGTTCGATCTACACTGTTGGATGAAATTAGAACTGCTCAGGAAACAGACCTCCAAATCCAACGAATTATAGATAAACTAAAACAAGGATGATGAGTATTATGTAGACTGTTAAAATCTTCTAAGAAAGCAAGGAAAAATGGATGTTCCTCCAATTCCTGAATTGAGAAACTCATTGTTAGAGAAAGCCCACGCCTCATCCTATACTATGCATCCCGGAATTACTAAGATGTACCATGATCTAAAAGATCTCTATTGGTGGGACGATATGAAAAAAGATGTAGTGGAGTTTGTTGCAAAATGCTTCACTTGTCAGCAGGTTAAAATAGAGCATCGGAGACCAGCAGGGAAACTTCAAAGTTTGGATATCCTGAGTGGATGTGGGAGAAGATCACTATGGATTTTTTAGTTGGGCTTTGATGAACACTAAAAAATGCATATTTATTATACGATAAATCAATCATTTTACACTAGTAGTTTCACTAATCCCCTTAATTTTAGCGCGTTTGTGAATAGTATTTTAAGTTATGTTTTGTGTATTTTTATTGTGTTATTTTTGTTATTTGGTAGGTAAAATACTGCTCAAAAGCTCGATAGAAAAAGCCAGTGTTGGAAAAGGGAAAAAATAGAAAAATAGCTTTTGCGTCGTGACACGAAAATATATGTGCGTCGCAACGCGCCTATTAAGATGAAGACACTGTGAAACACGCTATTCTCTCAACACGTGTCTCCAACGTGGCATGTGAGTTGCGAAGCACAGAGCCTTATCGTCGTGATGCGCCGACCAAATTTTACCTATAAATTGAAGCCTCCAGTAAAAGAAATTTTCATGCTTTCTTTCTGAATTCCTTTATAGATTTTGGAGAGAGAGTGTCTTGTGTATTAATTTCTTTAAAGATTTTGTAATGTCTTTTGCTTTCAGTAATAAAATTACAAGTATGTTTAATTACAAAATGAGTAGCTAATTTCTTTTCACTGGGGTAATGGGTGAAGCTTTTATAATAAAACTTAGATCAATCTCACCTACATTATAATAAATAAATTGTAATCTAATGGTTAAAACTTGATTTAGATCTAGATTAATTATAGACAAAATTGGTTAACGCCTATATGGCTGGTTTTATCTTGCTACCGTCTCTATGGCTGGTTTTATATTGCTACCACCTATATGGATGGTTTTATACGATTTTGGCATAATTTAGTACCTTGACAGGACTTGTTATAGACAAATGGTATCACCGCCTAATGGCTTTTTTTATATGGTATAACCGTCTTTATAGCTGGTTTTATATTTTTGGCATACTTAGTACCTTGGCATGACTAGTTATCGACAGAAATGACTACTGCTTTATGGCCGATTCTATATATTGGCATAATTAATTCTTGAGATAAATTAATTGGGTTACAAGGACAATTTATATATTATAATTAAGTGAGATTTCTAGATTTGAAATATTAAAATTAGATCCCTTAACTCCAGCATTTCATTTTATTACTACATTTCCACTTAGAAGTTTCCAACAACTCCAACAAATCAAACATTTTTCTTTTCGCTCTACTTATCATTCTATTTTACTAAATTTATTCCATGTGCATCAACCTCGGACTTACCGGGTTATTTTATTACTTCGACACTTTTATACTTGGGAGTAAAAGACCACTTTTTGAGCGTGTCAAGTTTTTGGCGCCATTGTCGGGGAATTATTATTTAGTAGATAGAATAATTTTTTTCTTTATTTTATTTTTATTTGTAGTTTATTTTTATCTTGTCATTAATTTCATATTTGTAAATATTGTATTTGTTTTTGTTTTATTTTTTTGTTTATGTTGCATGACACACTGGTCCGATCATCCAGCGGAAGACTAAACAGAGAATCTCTATCACCTTCATCGTTCGTCACAATGGCCGAGAACCAAATTAAAAATCCGATTGAAAATCCACGTGCCCGAGTTGAAAACCCAGTTAATCAGGAAGAAAACGAGTCTCAGTACGGAGATCATAATCATCCGAGGACACTCAGATAATTCATGAATCCACTAGGACAAGATCGCCATCTTGCATTCCTTCACACAAGACTTGGGGGAAAACACTTTACCAATATTGGGAGAGGTTTAAAGAGATGTTAAATGTTTTTCCACATCACGGGTTTGAAACACGGAGGCTAGTTGTCTATTTCTACAAGGGGTTAACACCCTAAGGTAGACAAAGATCCCGAAGATGCACTAGATTACCTAGAACATATAGCTGAGAATGCATAATAATGGTACACAGTTGGCACATATGAGTCTTCTATAAAACCACAGCCATCTGGTAGAGGTATGTTTAACCTTAGGGAAAACCATGACCTTACTACCAAGTATACATCTCTATCTAAAAAAATTGAGGCTTTAGAAGCAGGAAAAAGTGATAATGTTAAGTCAGTTTTGGAAGTCATACGTCAAGTCTGTAATTCTAATGAACATGTCACACAAGTTTTCCCATCTTTTCCAGCCTTGCAAGAATGTCTCCATGACCAAGTCATTTCCGTAAACACATTCAATTGACCAAATCCAAACCTATACTCACAAACCTACAATTATGGTTGGAGAAACCATCCAAACTTCAATTGGAGGAATGATAACCAAGCACAATCCTCAAAACAACCTCCCCAGGTTCACCAGAATTTCTGAAAATCCCAAAATTATGCACCATATGTCCCACCACCTAGGAAAACCATGGAGGATACCTTGAATGCATTCATGGAAAAATAGGAAGTCGTCAATAACCAAAATGCACAAATGATGAATGATTTAAGAGAAACTTTTTTCTAAAATTAAATCTGCATTAACCATTAATGAGAAAGGAAAGTTTCCTGCACAACCACAGTCAAATCCTAAGAGTCATTTAAATTCTCACGAGGGTAGTTCTGGAAATCAACACTTAGACCAAGTCAAATTTTGTTATTACTCTTCGTAGTGGTAAGAATATACCAAGAGTCATTGGATAAATTTCGATCATATTTAATCGGTTCTTTAACCGTTGTTTATTCTAATCATGTTGTTGTTAGATATTTGATGTCTAAACATGATGCCAAGCCAAGATTAATACAGTGGATTTTGTTGCTTCAAGAATTCAATCTCACAATCAAAGACAAGAAATGCGCAGAGAACGTGGTTGCAGGTCACTTATCGAGACTCACAAACGAGTCACTAATTGATACAACTCCCATAAATTATTCCTTTCTCGATGATTTTTTATTCTCTGTAAACACAATGTATTGGTATGCTAATATTGTCAATTTTCTTGCAACAGGAAAGATACCTCCAGACTAGAGCCAACAAGATAGGAGGAAATTTTTTACCGAAGTCAAAAGATTCTACTAGGAAGATCCATATCTGTTTAAATATGCCCTGATCAGATTTTCATACGATGCATACCGGACAGTGAGATAAGTGGTGTTATTCAGTTTTTTCATTCAGAAGCATGTGGAGGTCATTTTACATTTAAGAAAACCGCTGCAAAAATTTGACAATGTGGATTTTATTGGCCCACCCTTTTTAAAGATACACACACTTTCTACAAAACTTGCGAAAACTATCAAAAGTTGGGATCCATTTCAAAAATAAACATGAAGCCTTTAAATCCCATCCTGGTCGTCGAAATCTTTGATTGTTGGGGGATAGATTTCATGGGCCCATTTCCATCATCATTTGGATTTTTATATATTTTAGTTGCAGTCGATTATGTCTAAAAATGGGTCGAGGCAATTCCTTTTTCAGAACAATGATCACACAACTTGATCAAATTCTTTAAAAAAACATGTTGATTCGATTTGGAATCCATCGGGCCATCATAAGTGATGGAGGTAAACACTTTTGTAACAGACCATTTGAGTCATTAATGAAAAGTATGGAGTCACACACAAAGTTTCCACCTCCTATCACCCCCAGAAAAATGGTCAAGTTGAATTAGCGAATAGGGAAATTAAACAAATTTTAGAAAAAAAAAAGGTTAACCCAAATCGTAAAGATTGGTCTCTTCGACTAACTGATGCACTTTGGGCATACCGAACAGCTAACAAAACATCTTTGGGAATGTCCCAATATCATCATGTTTATGGAAAACCTTATCATTTGCATGTAGAACTTGAGCATAAAGCATATTGGGCCATTAAAGCATTCAATTCAAACTTTGAAAATGCCGGTCATGAACGTAAATTACAATTAAATGAATTTGAAGAGTTAAGGAATAATTCATATGAGAACATGAAAGTTTTTAAAGCTAAAACTAAGGTCTTTTATGATAGTCGAATTTCACGAAAAATATTTGAAGTTGGTCAAAAGGTTTTGCTTTATAATTCTCGTCTTCATTTATTTCCTGGAAAATTAAAATCGAAATGGAGTGGCCCATTCATTGTGAAACATGTTCACCCATATGGGGCTATTGACATTGAGAATCCTGGGGATGATGATGTATTTAAAGTGAATGGATAACATCTGAAATCATTTTTGGAGTGCTCAAAATTTCAAGAAATTTTTTTCCTGTCAAACCCAGTATATCGTGATTGATGTAGTTTCTTTTATTTTCTGTTTAATATCTCTATAATTTCCATTTTTCTTAGTTTTGCAGTATTTTTTGTCTTTTCTCTTTTTAATCTCACACCCCGGTAAAGCAGCGGATAACAGTACTTCGTGACTCAAAGTTGGTTATTTCAGTCTCCTAAAATTACTAATACCCTACAAAACAAAGCATGGAAGAAACTCTCGCAAACCTCCGCAAACATTTTCCTTCTCTTCCCCAAAATGCTCTGACAAAAATTTACAAAGCACGTATAGAAAGGATGAGGCTTCTTATGATTCAAGGTATTCCTAGTGATATCCATTGGGTAATTTAAGCAAACGTTCACTTGGCAGGTGAGTCATCTAACTCTTTCATTTCTTACATGTCTGGTTTAGGGAAAAGCACATATGCTAAAAATGAAGAGCTAAACAATTAGGTGTTTGTTATAAGTGTGCATGTTGTACGTGCAACACTCGTTGTCATTCTTTAGGAATGGTGTCTGATAATCGCAAAGATAAAATTCAATTCATTAGGGATGGCTTGAGTAAAGAGTCTTTGGATGATATATTATTGACTCTTGATACGCGTCCTAGTGGATATGTTCATCGAGAGATTCGCAAGTTACATACACAATTTCAAAAAGAAAGACAACAATACAATCTCAGGAATATGACTTTAAAAGACCATGTTTGCCAATTTATAAGAAAGTTGGATAGGAAGCCTATCCCCGACCCATAGAGGGCATTCAAGCTGTTACTGGACGTAAAACCATAGGAAGATGTGAGCCACAATCATAACTACCAGTATATATTGTTTTAAATTACTGTTTTGATTTCCTTTATTTTAAAAAATTATTGTTTTGATTTACTTTTTACCGACAATATCTAACCTTTTTTGTTTACGATCTATTTTCCTAATAAATGTCATTTTGCAGGTATTAGTGCATTTATTACTCACACTTTTCAGAATCTATAAATTCAGCTCGTCACTTATCTCTCTTCAACACATCCAGCTAAGAGAGATAACACAAATGGAGACAACTTCAAAACGACGATTCACTAATATATGTGTGTCTTGTGGAACTAGCTTCGGAAGTAAATCAGAATTTGTTGAGGCTACGAGAGAATTAGGTAGAGTTATGGCAAATAGAAACATGCACTTAGTATATGGCGGTGGCAATCTTGGATTGATGGGGTATATTTCAAAGGTTATACAATAAGGTGGCAGTCAAGTTTTGGGGATCATTCCAAAACCCTTAACAGATGACAACATCATCCAAAAAATCAAATGGAGAAGAATGTATTGTCCCAGGTATGTCAGAAAGACTCACTGAAATGATCATGCTTATGTTTTTATTGCTTTTCCAAGTGGGCTAGGAATGTTGGAAGAAATATTCATAGTTGCGTCATGGGCAAATATGAATATTCACCAAAAACCCATTGGGCTGTTTAATGTTAATGTATTTTTTGATTTTCTTTTTGTATTTCTTAAAGATGCCAAAAGAAATGAGTTTATTTCAAAACCAGTAAGAGATATCTTCCTAACTGCAAGAAAAGCTGATGATTTAATTGACCAACTCTTAGCTTATGAACCAAAAATCGACCCTATTCTTTCCAAATCGAACTGGTCTGGTAACAATCGTGGCAAAAAGCGCAAAGTAAACTTGGATCTTAATCTGTAATCTTTAGTTGTAACTGTAACTGTCAATTCCACACTAACCATGTGATATCTTCTAAACTCTGCTTCTCTTTCTTTAAACACTGGGGACAATGTCTCATTTTGGTTGGGGGGAAGGGATAGTTTACTAGATAATTTTTATGTTTCATTGATATTTTTATTAATAATAATAATAATAATAATATTTTTTTTACTTTGTTGTTATTTTGTGTGTAAGAATATATCCATATATATACACGCAAACTAACCACAAAATTATTTTCTAAAACAAGTGGAATTGTTGTTTAGAGGTTGTTGTGTAAGGAGTTTTCACTCCTAAGACGCATCTCAATATAATTCGTAACAATTTATTTATTGTTCATTTCTTTTTGAATCATTTAAATTTGTGAATTCTCCATAATATTGATTAAATTTGATCTTTATATGCTCATCTGACAGATATTATCAACAACATGGTAACATATGATCATGGGTGGTAAGTGAAAATTCTGTAATATTCAGTTCTCTAGTCTGTTGGATGTAACACCTCAAGGCAATGAAATTTATGTTTAATAAAAAAAAAATGATCATGCTTTTATTTAGTAACATGACATCTTACCTCAGTAAGTAGTGATTGTTCGAGTCAAACGGTATAGCTTTATTTAGTTTAAAAAAATGATAAAGCTTTTACTTAGTAACTGGACATCTTGCCTCAGTAAGCATTTATTGTTCGCGTAAAACGATAAGGCTTGATTTTGTGTTTGAATAAGTTCATTTTCGTAGCCTTTTTAACTCGACCAATTAAGTCTGTTGGGGTGTCTTAACTCTTAGTGCCATAAGACCAACTGGTCTGGGAGTCACTGGCCCAAAGCTCTTTACAAGGGTTAAAAAGAAAGCTTAAGGGAATCAGACACTTTTTTTAATGTATGAGATTCGAGCCATTAAGTCCGTAGGGGTGCCTTAACACCTAATGCCCTAAAACCAACTGGTTTGGATATATTTATAAATAAACTTTCACTGCCAAAAGGTGTAAACTCTAACATAATTTTAGGAAAAAAAATATTACTCTATTTTCAACAAATACTTGTGGATATTGTGGGCACAATATATTGATTAATACCTTATTTTATGAGTATATGGAATAATGGTAAAAAGTACAGGAGAAGTCATTTATTTGATCATTTAGAAAGAAAGAAAATAATTGTTAACTTAGATAAGAATTATGCTTTTAGATTTCACTTGAATTACTATGGAAAAGTAATAAGATAGTTGGGGTATGATGAACACTAAAAAGCGCATATTTATTATACGATAAATCAATCATCTTACACTTGTAGTTTCACTAATCCCCTTAATTTTAGCACGTTTGTGAAATAATATTTTAAGTTATGTTTTGTTTATTTTTGTTATTTGATAGGTAAAATACTGCTCGGAAGCTCGATAGAAAAATCCAAAATTAGAAAATGGCAAAAATTAGAAAAAAAAAATTTCGCATCGCGACACGAAAATGTATGTGTGTCGCGACGTGCCTAATAAGACGAAGACACCATGGAATGCGTTATTCTCTCGACATGTGTCCCCAACGTGGCATGCACATCACGACGCGCAGAACCTTATCGTCGCGACACATCGACCAAATTTTATCTATAAAATGAAGTCTTGGCAGAAGAAATTTTTGTGCTTTCTTTTCGAATTCCTCTATAGATTTTGGAGAGAGAGTGTCTTGTGTGTTTATTTATTTAAAGCTTTTTATAATGTCTTTTTCTTTCAGTAATAAAATTACGAGTATGTTTAATTACAAAATGAGTAGGTAATTGTTTTCACTGGGGTAATGGGTGAAGCTTTTATAATGAAAACTTACATCAATCTCACCTACATTAAAATAAATAAATTATAATCTAATGATTAAAACTTGATTTAGATCTAGATTAATTATTGAAAACATTGGCTACCGTCTATATGGTTGGTTTTATCTTATTACATCCTATATGGCTGGTTTTATCTTGCTACCATCTATATGGATGGTTTTATACGATTTTTGCATATTTGAGTACCTTGGCAGGACTTGTTATAGACAAACGGTATCACCGCCTATATGGCTGGTTTTATATGGTATCACCGTCTTTATGGCTGGTTTTATATTTTTGGCATACTTAGTACCTTGGCAGGACTAGTTATCGACAGAAATGACTACCGCCTTTATGGCTGGTTCTATATATTAGCATAATAATTCCTGAGATAAATTAATTGGGTAACAAAGACAATTTATATATTATAATTAAGCAAGATTTCTAGATTTGAAATATTAAAAGTTGATCCCCTAACTCCAACATATCATTTTATTACTACATTTTCAATTAAAAGTTTCCAACAACTCCAACAAATCAAACTTTTATTCTTTTCGCTCTACTTATCATTCTATTTTACTAAATCTATTCCATGTGGATCAACCCCAAACTTACCGGGTTATTTTATTACTTCGACACTCTTCTACGTGGGAGTAAAAGACCACATTTTGAGCGTGTCAATCTTCCTCGTACCTCAAAAGGGTATGATTCTATTTGGGTGATTGTAGACAAGTTGATAAAATGCACACATTTTCTGCCCGTAAAAACTAATTATTCAGCAGCTCAGTATACAATATTGTATTTGGATAAGGTAGTATCATTACATCGAATACATGTCTCAATAATCTCTGATCGAGGTTCTTAGTTTACATCCAAGTTTTGGCAATCATTCTAAGAAGCCTTGGGTTCCCATTTACGTTTTAGTATGGCGTTTCACCCTCAATCAGAGGGACAGTCAGAATGAACCATACAAACTCTAGAGGATATGTAACAAGATTGTGTGGTAGATTTTGAAGGTAGTTGTGACCAGTATTTACCACTTATAGAGTTTGCTTATAATAATAGCTATCATGCAAGCACTCAGATGGCTCATTTTGAAGCCTTCTATGGTCGGAAGTGCAGATCACCAGTAGGATGGTTTGAAACGGGAGAATAAAAGTTGCTTGGACCTGACTTGGTACAAGATGCGGCGGAAAAGGTGAAGTTGATTAGAGAAATGATGAAAATAGCTCATAGTCGTCAGAAAAGTTATGCAGATCGCCGGAGAAGAGATTTGGAGTTTCAAATGGGTGATTCAGTGCTCTTAAAGGTATCTTCTTTTAAAGCGGTTATGAGGTTTGGCAAGAGGGGTAAGCTTAGCCCTAGGTATATTGGGTCGTTTCAAATACTTCGTAAAGTTTGAGGGAGAGCATATGAGTTGGCACTCCCACCTAGTATGGATAAGATACATCTGGTGTTTCATGTGTCTATGCTACGAAAAACTTATACGATGAATCTAATGTTTTAGAAACCTCAGACAGTTGATATCTGTCTAGATCTATCCTATTTGGAACAGCCAATAGTTATAGTGGACAGAGAGACAAGAAAGTTGCGATCGAGGTGGATTCCCTCAGTTAATATGGTTTTTGCAGCACCACAATGGGCAAGAGACTACTTGTGAGCCAGAAGCTATCATGAAAGAACAATATCTTTATTTATTTGCAGAAGGTATATTCCTTATATTTTAAGCATTTTGATTCGAGGATGAATCATTTTAAGGGGGGAGAATTTGCAACGACTCGAAATTTCATAACGCGATTAGAGTTGTAATTTAGTAACTGGGGTTAAATTTTTCCGATTAGGAGTAAATATATATATATATATATTTGAGGTGATATAAGGACTTAATTTTTGAAGTAATGTTTATAGTATCATGATAAATTATTTGAGCTCGATAAGAATTATGAAGGTTGGCCGAGTGGTGTTATATCTAGAAAATTTATAATCTTTCTACACCTTTTGACATATATTTCACCTATGTTACAATTGGCAAGCTTAATACATTTGGCAAGCTTAAAAAAAAGAGACATAAACCTTTTTCCCCATCTTCACACGTTTCTCCTATCTTCTTTTCTTCTACTTCAACACCCAAGACTCCAAGGCCTTATTGCAGTAGATTCTCCTCCATTTCCACCCAAGTTTTAGAACCCTAAAGCCACATGCAAGCTTGAAAGAGTAATAAGGGAGCTTAGAAAGCCCTATTGGTGTAAGGATATTTAGTTTAAAGTGTTGAGTTTCAATCAAGTCCCAAGGATCATTTATAAGCATAAAACAATATGAATACACATCAAAGGAGGTGCGGAATAAACTCACATTGAACGGTTTGAGATGCGAAGAACAAGTTGTGTTTTTGCCTCCCTCCAAGCTCACGGCAACAGCTCTCCTTGCTTTGGACTGCTCGGTTTTGGTGGTGGTGGTCTCCTCCATGATCGGCCATTGATGACTCCATGGAAGCTCAAAGCTTCAAGCTCCAAAAATAAATCCAAGCTGATGAAGACACTTCCCTATCACCTATGTATAACCCATATGTGTGCTAGCACTACTCTTCTTCATTTGCTTCTCATTTTTTCGGTCAAACAGAAAATTTGAGGAAGAAATCGGTTCCAAAACCGTGAAGGAGAAGAGGGAAAAGAGAGGGGGAAAATGGTTACTGGAAACCGAAAAGTGAGAGGGAGAGAAAAATAAAAGAAAATGTATTACTTATATATTATTTTATTTTCCAAAAAACAAAAATCAAATACATAAAACATTTTCATTTATTAAAAGTCAAAAAGCAAAAAAAGCAATTAATGCTTTTCAACTACCACATCAATCACTCAAATAAATCAATCAAATTGTCACATCACTCAAAATGACATGTGATTTGACGCTTGATGTGATTAGCGATTTGACGCTTGATTTGACTTGCGTGCCGCACTCGAATTCGAAATGCGAATGCGCTCGCAAATAATCCCGGGCTCGGGTTCGCTAATTCCAAATTAACGAATTTTTTCGTCGCGTCGTAATTAAATGATTACGCCCAGTGAAATCACTATTCACGTCGCTAACGAATTAATTATAAATTAATTCGTTCGCACCGAATAAAATCTAATTTAATTTCGCGTCGAAATCCAATTTCTAATAATATATCAAATATATTATTTTATCGATTAATCCCAAATTAATCGTTCTCTCTCTTTAATTAATATTTTATCCCAGATAAAATATCTCTGTGATTAATCCCAGATTAATTTTCTCTCTCTTCTAATTAATCTCAGATTAATTAAGTGCGAGTTATACGTCATCGGTGAATCTTCAGGAAGCGACCCATGAGATCTCCGGATATGTTGGCAGTAAATACGGTCGTCGGACTATCCGAACACGTAAGTACCTCGTACTACGTTTATACCGATTTACAAGACAAGGTTGGCTTCTAGCAAAGCGCCATGCCTACCCAATTCTCCAGAAATATTCTTACAGGAATATATAGATCTGTATCAAGCGTAGTATACCGTAGTATTGTGTATATCAGCCCAGTATCAGATAGTCACGTGCTAGGGCTGGGGCTGGATAAGTGTCTGCCCCGTCCGAAGCACATGTCGGATGTCTGGTAACTAGTCTCTATAATCGGATATACATGACCTTGTCATAATATCCCGATGGCCGGCCAGCACTTAAGAGCACTAATACCGTATCCTGCGTGACATCATCTCCACTATGACTGAGTGATACTTCCGTCTCGACATCACACCCAATACACTACGACTCTCTGATAAACCCAGAAGTGGTGTACGCAGAACCGGTTAAAGCCCTGTACCACCAAGACCAAAGTCTACCGATTATCGCAAGTATTAGCGATGTAAGTCTCAGGTTAAGACTATACACACCTACCTTGATTTCGGCCTCCCATAGACACATAGTCATAATACCAATGGGATTCCGAGGGGTCTATCCAGAGTGAAACTGTTTCCCGTACCATCGGTGAAACACGACCTCCTATCGCACTTGCATAAGTATCCAATACTTATATATATGAGAACTATGCCGTTGTGCCCTCACAACGCACACAAGTGAAATACTAGCCTATTCCGCATTATCGATGTCATGTCTCGATAATACTACGACTAGGGATATTTAATGATTAATCCTTCATGGACTGATACTGTCTCATATCATTCTCAATCCAGGAACTAATCATATGGACCTCTCTTCATTTATACATCTAAGGTGATCTAATCACAAATGATGAGAGTACAATCTCCTTTGTCACATAGTTAATTTGCTACAACAACACAATGATCTGTGCAAATAGTGACGCTATGGGTCATTTTGTCCAACAAAAGGTGAGAAATATCTAACCCAAAAAGAAATCTAAGAAATCTAAGAAAAACATCAAACAAATAGAATGACCTCAGGTCCGTAGAAAACACATCAAAATCAACCCTTATGGGCTCCGTGACCACATCATCTACCAACACGCAAGGGCTCCGTTGCCCACAACATCAAATACAAATCAAAACTTTTACTTAATAAATATAAACCAGCGTGCTCAGCACGACAAACAGCATAATAATCAAGATTTTAAACCTCTAAGACTTCTCCCATGACATTAGGAAGGGTGACTGCCGCTTAGGTGATCCGCGTCTCGAGTATGACTTCCAAAGCTGTCGTGGTTGACCAATCTGGAAGCCAACCTACAAAACTAGAAAACTGGCTTGGTGTGAGTTATAAAACTCAGTAAGTAATCATGCTAGTACTACAAACAGAACATACAAGTCAAGCATATCATAAACTTTTTAGAATAATCAAATTATTATGAGTTCAGAGTTATCAACTTTTTATTATTCTTTATTCTGTATGCATGTCAAATCCTCGTATGTATATATTTACATGTTCTCAATCTAATGGCCAGACATTGAAAGCACACAAAGCATATATTCAAATATCACATAGTACGCCATATAACATCGAAACCATTTCAATCGCATGAAGCATGAGATCACATATTTATATTTTATCATGAATAAACATCTTTGAAATATCATTAAATCGGTAGATCAAATAAACTTTCTTCTATTCAGTTACAAACTTTCTTCTATTCAGTTACAAACTATCTTCAATACCAAAACAAACTTACTTCAATACCAAGATAAACTTTCTTCAATTCTAATGTCTTACAATAACTTAACATGTGTGATTTATATGCATTCCTACATATCATAACTCACTTCTTTTTATTCATGCCAATATAACTTTAGAATTCTTAGACATATACGTACATACCAATACAACTTAGCAAACACGCTTTATAACATCTGATATTTACATGGTTCTCGAATCATTCATTCATTTCACGTAAGTATACACTATACATACATATTACGAGTTCTATAATACACATACATACACTCAGACATACATATAATCATCGTGCAACCAACCACGAAGCACACATAACAATCAATACATCAAAGATCACATCATCAAACAATACATAAAGACGGCTGGCTTATACATACAATGCTTGTACGGGACTCATTACCTATTTTAGAATAGGTATGAGATGAATGTTATCCGAACGGATCCCTAACCAGCTCAAGTACTATACCACGAGAACATCAACCAATTAAACATGCACACATATCACGTAACACAAACTCATCGCACGATTTCTCATACACAAGCACATACGTGACAAATACATCTGAATCTTCATCCAAATACTCATTTACATTAGGGGTGAGCAAAATCGATTTTGGTTCTGGTTCCGCATGGAACCGGAACCTACCTGGAAAAAAATTGGTTCCTAACTGAGTGGAACTGGAACCTACTCAATTAAATAGGATACCCTATTAATCGGTTCCAATTCGGTTCCGATCCGATTCTGAATTACCTTATTATATAATATTGTCAAACTTTGAAAATATAATTATTTCTCACACTTGAATAAATATTACATAATATTCTTGGCAATTATCCATACAGAAATATTACAAAATTATAACAACAAACAACAAAAACATAAAACACAAAGCAGAAACAGCAGCACATGAAAACAATAGCAATAGTAGGCAGAAAACAACAGAAGAAATAATAGAAACAGTAATAGCAGCAACAGCAAAATCAGCAGCATAAACAATAATAAAAATAGCAATATTAGGCAGAAAACAGCAAAAATGGATAGGCAAAAATAGTTCCACACATTCATTTAAACAGACCCCGACCCAATAAAGTAGTAAAGGCATTGATTTACCCTGCACATCTTAATTAAAATAGTTCCACACATTCATAGAAACATGCAATCACAAAAAAAATGCAACAGAATAAGTAGAGAACTAGTGCAGTAATGCACGAACCACACCTTGCAAACTGTTCCACACATTCATAGCAACATGCAATCAAAAAAAAAATGCACAGAATAAGCAGAAAACTAAATACAGTAATGCATGAACCACACCTTGCATTATAGAATAAAATCCACAAATTTGTTATGACATAGCTAATAATGAACTGCTCGTCATAACTATATCATTACTAAAAAGAAAAATCATTTGCCAAATACGGTAACCTTTTCGCACTTGGCAATGCTCAAATTACTAAGAACATGCCTAAACCTTAAAGGTCTATATTTATTGGTAAAAAATAGTATTATATCCGTAATCAAAATCTATTGATCTGACATTTGAATGAAACAGCACAGAAAACCCTATGGCTAGCAGTTCTACTGGTCTGGTGTAAGTGTCCTAGACATGCCACTGGATCTCTAAGCGTGATTCGTGTGTGAATCAAATCAAAAATAAGTTGCGGAGGACTTACATTGATCGGTTGAGTTCAAAACTTTTCATGGATTTTGAAGCTTCCAAGCTCATTGGTGAGTATCTTTATCACCTTCATTTGACTCTCTTATGTGCTAGCAAGAACAAAAATGGTAGAATTTTGCCCTCCAAGAGAAGCAACAATTCGCCTGGAGAGAGGAAGCAATATGTCTTGGGAAATTAGGCCATTCGGCCAGGCTTCAAAAGAGAAGCCAAATGCCTATATTTCAAAAAGAAGCCAATTCGGCCAGCACTTCAAAAGTCAGAGCCAATTGCCCTTCTTCTTTCGGCCAAAATCAAAAGGAAGCAAAAAGCATTTACTTTTCTTTCTTTCGGCATTTTAGTTGCAGAGGCATCTTTGCTTTTTCTTTCTAAAAGAAAAGCAAGCATAATGCTTTCTGCCCAATAAAAGAATGTAAATGGCCACACTTAAAAAGCAAAGCAATAAATGCTTTCGGCCAATACATAATAAGTCAGAGAGCACCCTTTTATTTTCATTCGGCCAGCAACACTTTTAAGGCCATTTCGGCCAAGTCTTCTAAAGACTAGGAATTCAATTGCTCGGCCAAAATGGGAAAAGATAATAATGAATAATAATAAAATTCATTAATTGTATTTTTCTTTTTCAAAAGGCAAAGAGTGTTTTACAAGTTTCCACCAAAATCAATCATCCATTTCTATCACCAAAGGTGACTAATGATGTAAGTGAAGTGGGCCCCACTTTAAAATCAAAATTCAAGTGGGCTTGCTCAACACACTTCGGGCTCGGATTCGTTTAATCCGATTAAACGAATTTTCCGTCGCGACGTAATTAAATCTAATTTAATTAAATAATTATGCCTCATAAAATTATTATTAAAATCGCTTAAGAATTAATTCCAAATTAATTCGTTCGCTAGAATTAAAATCCAATTTAATTCCGCGTTGAAATCCGATTTCTTTTAATATATCCAATATATTATTTTAGCCCAATTAAATAAATTAAATAGATAAATCCAATTTAACTATTAAATTTATTTTGCCGATTAATTCCAAATTAATCACGTTCTCTCTTCTTCATAAATTAATCCCAGATTAATTCTTTCTATGATAATTAATCCCAGATTAATTTTCTTGCCATAATTAATCACAGATTAATTTTCTCTCTCTTAATTAATCCCAGATTAATATTGTTCGAGTCAAATATCATCAGTGAATCTTTGGGATGCGACCCAAGAGATCCATGGATATGTTGGCAGTAAATACGATTATCGGACTATCTGAATACGTGCATACCCGGTACCATGTTCTTACCGATTTACAAGACATGGTTGGCTTCTAGCAAAGCATCGTGCCTACCCAATTCTCCAGAAATATTCTTCTACGGAATACATGATCTTTGTCAGGCGTAGTATACATAGTATTACGTATTACGATCCAGTATCGGATGTTACATGCTAGGCCTGGGGCTGGAGTTGTGTCTGCCCCGTACGAAGCATATATCGGATCACTAGCAACTAGTCTCTTTATGATCGGAAAGTCATGACCTAGTCATACTTCCCCGATGGCTATAGCACTTAGAGTACCAGTTCTATATCCCTGCGTGATCATCATCTCCATATGACTGAAGTGATACTTCCATCTTGACATCATACCCAATAAACTACGATTTTCAGTATACCCAGAAGAGGCGTACACAGAACCTGTTAAAGCCCTGGACGACCAAAACCAAAGTATATTGATTGTCACAAGTATTAGCGATGCAAGTCTCAAGTTAAGATCAAATACACCTACCCTGATTCGGATTCCCATAGACACATAGTCATACTACCAATGGGATTCCGAGGGGTCTATCCAGAGCGAAGCTGTTTCTGTACCATCGGTAAACAGAACCTCCTATTACACTTGAATGAGTATCCAATACCCAAATATATGAGAACTATGTTGTTACGCTTCTATAACACGCACAAGTGTAATACTAGCCTATTCCGCATTATCGATTTCAAGTCTCGATAATACTACGACTAGGGATATTTAATGATTAAACCTTACCTGGATTAATATTGTCTTATATCTTATTAATCCGGAACTAATCATAAGGATTTTTATCATTTATATATCCAGGTAATCCAATTACAAATGATAAAAGAGCAATTTCCTTTGTCACATAGTCAATTTGTACAACAACATCATGTTCTGTACAAATAGTAATGCTATGGGTCATATATGTCAAACAATCTCCCACTTGGCCTATAGCCAATCACTCAAGTGTCCTACACCTGAACTATGTACGGGTCGCTCAAACTTCTACTGAGAAACAGCTTTCGTCAGTGGATTTGCAAAGTTATCATCTGATGTGATTTATTCAATCATCACATCACCATGATGTATGATCTTACAAATCAGATGAAATAGTTGAAGTATATACTTGGATCATTGATGAGACTGCGGTTCCCTAGCCTATGTTGTAGCCTAGCTTAGCTGCTAACTGAACTACTCCTAATCTAATTAGGAATTTTATAGATCTAAAAATGCTTCTTTTGCTGCCTCAGCTGCAGCAATGTTCCGCTCTTGTTGTTTATTCGGCAACAGTATCTTGCTTGGAAGATTTCCATCTCACTGTTCCGTTATTCAAACTATATACGTACCTTTATTGTGACTTACAGTCGTTTTTATCGGTTTGGAAACTTGCAGCGGTGAACCCAGTCACCTCAAGTTCTCATTTCCCTATATACTCAGAAAGCAAACTTGGTTCATCCAAGATACTCAAAGATGTTCTTAACATCAATCCAGTGACCATCACCTGGATTGTTCTGATTGCGTCTATATATGCTCAAAGCATATGAGACATCAGGTCACATACATATCAAAATGTATGAACACTGAGAGAGTGTCAGCAGCTTTCTAGATCTATCCCAGTAGATCTTTATTCCTAGAATAAAGCTTGTTTCTCCCAGGTATTCCATGGAGAATTTTTCATGAAAGTCAAGCTTTCACCGATTTTAGTATGGGAATGTTATTGCAAAGAAGCAATACATCATCAACTTATAGGACATTCATTGTCAGTGCGCTCCCACTAACTTTCTTATATACACAAGAATCATCTTCGTTTTGAATTAAATCATATACCAGTATGATTACATCAAAACTTTGGTTCCAAGAACACAATGCTTGCTTCAATCCATAAATGGATAGATTTATCTTGCAAACCTTGTTTGCATGTTTTGGCACGATAAAACTGTCAGGATATTGCATACAAACATCCTCCAAAAGGTTTATGTTAAGGAAAGCAGTTTTGGCGTCCAGTTGTCATATTTCATAAATGAAATATGCAGTTATAGCAAGCATTATCCGAATGGATTTAATCATGGCAACAGGTGAAAACATTTCATCGTAGTCGACACTATGTCTTTGACGATACCCTTTCTGTACAAGCCTAGTTGTGTACATTTCATGTTGCCATCCATGTATGTCTTCCTTGAAGGCTTATATAGTACCAATAGGCACATTGCCTTCCGGTACATCAACCAGTGTCCAAACTTAGTTGGTATACATGGAATCCATTTCGGACTTCATGGCATTTTGCCATAAAAATAGTCGATACCTTGTATCACTTCCTCATACGTAGCCGGCTCGTCTTTCTCAATAAGATTGATATCTACATGAGTGAGATCATAAATCCATACCTCTCAGGTTGTTTCCTGACTCTCTCCGACCTACGCGGTTCTTGTGTATTCGAAGATTATTGGTATAGTTTCATCTCTGATGAACTGTTGGTGTTCTGTGAAGACTCGGTGCCTATAACAGTATTACTCTATTTTCGATTTCATCGAGTTACTTTCCTCCCACTTACCACTGCATATAGGAATTCCTCTTAGGAAAACCGCATGGAGAGCAACAATTACATTGTTCTCTTATGAGTTGTATAAGTACTATACTTTGGTTTCCCTAAGACAACCTACAAATAGGCACTTATCCGATTTGGTTCTAGTTTGGTACCATCCAAACATTTAGCGTATGCCCAGCATTCCTAAATCTTCAGGAATGAGAAACTCGGTTTCTTTCCTGTTCATATCTAACATAAAGTCTGTCTAACAGATTTTCATGGAACCTTATTCAAAATAAGTATTGCACTGTTTAGTGTGTATCCTCAGAAGGAAATTGGTAGCACAGAGCGACTCATCATTAACCTTACGATGTCCAACAAAGTTCAGTTTCTCTGTTCGGACACACCGTCAAATTGAGGTGTCCCGTGAGGAGTCCACGGTGAAAGAATACCATACTCTTTCAAGTAATCTTGAAACTTATATGTCTAAGTATTTTACACTATGGTCCGACTGTAATGTTTTTAATACTTTTACCAGTCTGTTTTTCTACTTCGTGTCGAAACTCTTTAAATTACTCAAAAGTTTCTGACTTGTGTTTCACAAGATACACATAACCGTAACGCGATGCCATATCCGTAAAGGTTACAAAGTATTCGTATCCACCTCTAGCCTAGCTAGACATGGGCCCACTTACGTCACCATGAACGAGGGCTAACATATCGGTGGCACTTGCACTTTTACCAAGTAAAAGGTGTTTTATGCATTTTGCCTAATAAACTAGATTCGTAGACATCATTTGAATTAGAATAAAATATGTCCTAGTATCCACTCTTCGAAACTGTGGATATACGAGTCTTGTTAATGTGTCCCAGACAACAATTCCACTTTTAAGTCTCAACAGAATTTACTCAGTTTGAGCTTTTGTTTGTCATATTATATGTTTGAGATTCATTTATATTCTAAATATAAATACTGTTATTCACATCTAATGTGCTTATTTCAATACCATCTTTATAAATAAAACAATTAGTGTTCTGGAATATAAAGGTATACCCGCAATGGGTTAAACTAGATACAGAGATAATGGTCCTAGTCAAACTAGATACATTATAACAGTCTCCTAATTTAAGTACATGCTCAATGGTAGTTCAAAAATTTAGGTTCCTACGATTAAAACGGCGACTCGCGTCCCATTTTCGACACGCAGGTCGATCTCATCTGAAGCCAGTCTCTTGCTAATAAGCAAATCCTGCACATCAGTACATATATTTATGTACCACGTCTAGTATCAAAAATCCATTTTTAAAACCAGTAGTGAACATGTTTATAACAAACATTCTCGAAGCCGGAGCCTTGTCCCGCCTTCACTTCATTCAAGTCTGCCTTGTCCATACGACAGTCACACTTTAAGTGGCCCCGTTTGCCACATCCTAGGCAGACAACTTGGGATATGTTCTTTTAAGAAGGTCTGGCTGTGCATAACGGATTAAGCACTAAAGTTATCATCACAATGAGTCTTCCAAAGCTCATGTTCTGCTATTTGCTCAAGTCTGGGCTCATGCTCGAGAGGTTTCTCTATCAAATATAATAACTTCTCAACTCCCAGGACTATCCTGATATTCTATTCCCAATCTGAAAATTAGAGTCGTTTAAGTACATTTTCACCCAGGATTATGTTTTAAATGCTAATCTTTCAACCATTTTTATTGCAATAGTCCAACTATCTAATCAACAATTCCGGGTACAATCGAATATAATGATTACTATAGTCTAACTATATAATCAACTACAATTGATCGATTACATTCAAATGTATTGATTACTATAATCCAATTATATACCAACTACAAATGAAGTAGTTTGAATACAGTCTAACTGTTAAATTAAAACAACAATTGAATATTAGTCCAACTAATATACAATTAATGACGAAAAATAAAATTAGCGCGTATAGGCAAGTATTTAAACGAAATTACAAATTTAATACTTGTCTCCCACTATTTTTCGGCGAGCCTCTAACCCTATGTGGAGTACTCGGGAAACCTAGTTTCCTAGTGGGCTAGGATCCCGTTAAAAGATACACAACCTTGACTTTGGCCAACAAGCTGTATAAAATTTAACTAGGTAGATCTCTAAGATCAATTGGATCTCATCCAATTCCTAGATCCAGTAGGTGTACCTCCAAGTCCGAAACATATATCCAATATATGCCAATATATCCAATATATTTCCTAACCTTTTTCCTCTGAATCAACTAAGCATTGGCTTTGTCTCAACAAGCTTAATGAAACCAGTTAAGCGTGACCCATTGACAGTGGGAAAGTTTCGTAATCGAGGTCGATGAACAAGAAGTGACCTTGACTTTACGAGATTTGGCAAATGGATGTCAAAACGGCTTTTCTAAATGGATTTTTTGATGAAGAAATCTATATGGAACAGCCGGAAGGTTTTGCGTCCAGCGAAAACTCGGGCATGGTATGTAAGCTTAAGAAGTCCATTTATGGACTTAAACAAGCTTCACGAAGTTGGAATCTTCGATTCAACGAGATTATTAGATCGTCTGGTTTTCTCAAGAATTCGGAAGAATCCTGTGTGTATCAGAAGGCCAGTGGGAGCATGGTCGTATTTTTAGTCCTATATGTTGATGACATCCTAATCATTGGGAATGATTTAGGTATGTTACAAAGCGTCAAAGCATACCTCTGTAAGAATTTCTCCATGAAGGACCTGGGAGAAGCTTCCTATATTTTAGGGATAAAACTTTATAGAGATAGACAAAGGAGGCTGATTGGGTTATCCCAATCAACGTACATAGATAAGATCTTGGAACGGTATAGTTTTGGTAACTGTAAGACAGCAAACATACCGTTCAGACATAGGATTCATCTTTCTAAGAAGATGTGTCCACAAACAGAAGATGAGAAGGTTAGAATGTCTAACCAACCTTATGCTTCGTGTTTGGGTAGCATAATATATGCCATGTTATGTACGAGGCCTGATATCAGTTTCGCTGTTAGCGTAACTAGTCGATATCAGTCCAATCCAGGTAATGACCATTGGATGGCCATTAAACATATCCTAAAGTATCTTAAATGTACCAAGGATAAGTTAATAATTTATGGAGGAAACGAACTGCAGGTTAATGGGTATATAGACTGACTTCCGAATTCCATCGGATCCCGATGATAGAAAGTCTACATCTGGATTTGTCTTTACCCTTAACGGAGGTGCAGTTTGTTGGAAGAGTTCCAAACAGGGATCGACAGCTGATTCCACCACTGAGGCGGAATATATTGCAGCTTCTGAAGCTGCAAAAGAGGCTGTGTGGATACAGAATTGGGAGTTGTCCCAAGTATCGAGAATGCGATTTCGTTATACTGTGATAATACTGGAGCCATTGCGCAAGCAAAGGAACCGAGGGCGCATCAGAAGTCGAAGCATGTGGAACGCAAGAACCACATCATTCGAGAGATTATGTCGCGAGGGGATATTGTCGTGTGCAAGGTACCAAGTTAAGATAATGTAGCAGACCCCCGCTAACGAAGGCCATACCTCCGAAGCTTTTTGATAAACACGTGGAGTCGATGGGTATTAGATACAATCTTTATTGGCACTAGAGCAAGTGGGAGATTTTGTTGGGGTTGGTGCTCAGAGCGCCAATTCCCAGTTGTATTTCTTTTGAATACTTCTGTAAAACATTATTATTATGAATAATATATGCAGTTTCTATATATAAATCTATCTTTGTATATGGTAAAGACGTAATGACCTTAGAATGATTAGTCATGGTACTGTTGCAAAAGCGTCGCAACTGACATTGAGTAGTATCATGACGTTGTCTTCTCAGACAGTTCCTGGTCAAGGTTTACACTACTTGGTCAGTAAAGTAAACCCGTTGAGATCGGTACATGTCGTATATTGGAATATATGATTCCAATGGTTTCTCAATGAACCATTAGTCTTGGAGACTAATATAGACGTGTAGGTGTTTATAGCGGATAAACACTGAACGACTCACCGAAGATTCTTAATGGATGGTACACCAACGTCAATAAGAATCTTCTCGGGTTGAGTAGCACTTGTGATTCTTAGACTTGAGATGCCATTGTGGGCACATGAGACATCTTCTACACTTAGATGGCAGTCACGTCACTGATCTATTTAGATCAGACCTCCGCCTGTTCGTTGGGTGTAGATAGATCCTCAGGGTGTCTTATGTGTATCAAGATAGGATCCGTCAGTTCTGTGTACCAGAGCATAGGTAGTCCATATGATTAGCAATCAGATAAAACCATGGGCCCGTGGTAAAGTTTAGAAGCTAGTTCTAAACATTCTTTTAGAGATTGCTAATAGAATAGTCGACTGGATAATCCCCATAGATATTTGACGTTTACATCTATATCTCTGGGATTTATCCGGATACCTGTGACGGAGGAATTATACATTTGCCATGACCTCGACCTGTATGATTCAGCGAGTTTATCCGAGGTCGTCATAATTTACGGGTGGATAAATTATGGACACGAAATTGGATTTCGTGATGGATATGCCTGAATCTAGAGAGTCTCACTAATGAAATATACTCGTAGAGCACTAGGGCAACATAAATAAATAATATTGATGATTTATAAAGTCGTTTAAGGTTAAACGCAAAATACATGTGATGGGACCCGATAGTCATTTCCTTAATTTTTTGTGTATTTGCATTTAATACTTGATTAATTCAAATACACATTAATTAATTGTCAAAATGAGATATTTGACTAATATCATAAATGAATATATGTATTTAATATTTAATGTAAATATTATAGATATATTTAATATATTTGTATTTAATTAATTAATTGATTATTTAATTGTTAAATGATTAAATTATTAAAGTATAGATATTTTAAAGTTATGATATTTGTTTTAATGGCTAAGTTGAAATTGTTGACTTGGTTGAATTTATCATAAAATATAATGATCATTTAATCAAGTTGCAAGTTGAAATTCAAATGAAATTAAAACAAATTTCTTGTTAATTTCCTTTGGCAATTTTCGGCCAAGGCAAAAAAATACACAAGTATATATTGTTTTGTTTCATTTAGGGTTTAATAACCTTTTCACACTTTACCTAAAACTCCATTGAAAGAAGACATAGAAGCTTGAGAGAAAGAAAAGCAAAAACAAGGAAAAGCTTGGAATTTAGTAAGTATTTCCAACTTGCCATTAGAGAGAAAAATGTTCCTCTTGTTGTGGTCTTCATCTTGTGATGTTCTTATGTTTTTCTATTCTTTATTCTATGTATTTTTGGAGAATGGAAGTTTTTGGAAAGGGTTGAGCATGTATAAAGATCATAGAATGTTACTAATGAGTTAATAAGTATTCTATTGATGGTTTAAGAAACTAGTTGCTATTCTAGAGTTATTGACCCACTCTTAGATGACCTATAATTATTCTATAATTATTTCATTGTGGTGAGGCTTGTAATGGTGTTTTGGAAACTTGATTTAAGTGTTGGTTTCAAGTTTCTGACCTTGTACCACCTTTTGGCTTTTCATTTATGTTGAGTATTGGGATTTATATATGATGCATGTAAAATACTCTTCTGTTTGAATGTGGTTGGACCTCGTCTGGTCGGACCTAATGTGGTCGGCACTTATGTGGTCGGACCTCGTCTAGTCGGACCTAATGTGGTCGACACTTATGTGATTGGACCTCGTCTGGTCGGACCTAATATGGTCGACACAATGTGGTCGGACCTCGTCTTGTCGGACCTAATGTGGTCGGCACAAAGGGCCTTTTGTGGTCGGATTATTACTTCATCTGATTGGATCATACACATGAGTAATTAATTTTGGGTTTAGGTGAAATTCGAATAGATTATTCATATTAGATATTGAATAATCTACTCGGTATTTTGAAAAAGTTTTGAAATACGATTTCAGCTCGACCCAAGTTTCCGCTGCGCCCGACCCGAGAATCCCC
The DNA here is from genome assembly GCA_019454045.1 of Zanthoxylum bungeanum. NCBI lineage: Eukaryota > Viridiplantae > Streptophyta > Magnoliopsida > Sapindales > Rutaceae > Zanthoxylum > Zanthoxylum bungeanum. The sequence continues at coordinate 33,881 of SKCR01048926.1, forward strand.
TACAGTCTTAACCTGAGACTTGCACCGCTAATACTTGCGATAATCAATATACTTTGGTTTTGGTCGTACAGGGCTTTAACAGGTTCTGTGTACGCCTCTGCTGTGTATATTGAGAATCGCAGTGTGTTGGGTATGATGTCAAGACGGAAGTATCACTCCAGTCATAGTGGAGATGATGGTTACGTAGGATACGAGACTGGTTCTCTTATATGCTGCAGCTATCGGGATATTATGACTAGGTCATGTATATCCAATTATAGAGACTAGTTACCAGAGATCCGATATGTGCTTCGTACGGGGCAGACACAATTCCAGCCCCAGGACTAGCATTTGACATCCGATACTGGATCAAAATACGCTATACTACGTATACTACGCCTGATATAGATCACGATATTCTTGTAAGGATATTTCTGGAGAATTGGGTAGGCATTGCGCTTTCCTAGAAGCCAACCTTGTCTTGTAAATCGGTAAAAATGTTGTACTAGGTACGTACGTGTTCGGATAGTCCGACGACCGAATTTACTAACCAGATCCGAGGATCTCATGGGTCGCTTCCCGAAGATTCACCAATGACGTATGACTCGCACTTTAATTAATCTGGGATTAATTAGATGAGAGAGAAAATTAATCTGGGATTAATTACGGAGATATTTTATATGGGATAAAATATCATTTAAAGAGAGATAACGATTAATTTGAAATTAATCAATAAAATAATATATTCAATATATTATACGAAATTGGATTTCGACGCAGAATTAAAATTAGATTTTAATTCAGGCGAACGAATTAATTTAGAATTAATTCGTTAGCGGTGTGATAGTGATTTCGCTAGGCATAATCATTTAATTACGTCGCAACGAAAAATTTGTTAATTTGGAATTAGCGAACCCGAGCCCGAGAGTGTTTGCGAGTGCATTCGCATTTCAAATTCGAGTGCGGCCCGCAAGTCACATCAAGCGTCAAATCGCAAGTCACATCAAGCGTCAAAGCACATGTCACTTTGAGCGATATGACATTTGATTGATTGAATGATTGATGGGAGTTGTTGGGAGCTTTTAAAGCTTGTACTTGTTTGACTTTTTGAAAATCAATTTGGTATATGTTTAATTAATTTTGTAAATTAATATAGATATACACAACTTCCATCTCTCTCTCCTTGCTCACGTTTTTGGAGCCAAATACCTCTCATCTCTCACACGGTCTAGGACCATTTTTCTTCCTCTGTTTTCTACCAATGCCTTGAATGGAAGGAGAAGAAGCTAGGTGATTTTTTGGCAAAATCATCAAGAGCTAGCACTCAAATGAGTTCATACAAAGGTGATATGGAACTAACTTCATGAGCATGGAATCACCATCATCTAAAGCTTGGAGCTTGGAGCAACAATGGAGGACCATGGCCGAAATTTTGAGGACCCAAAACCAGCCCACTGCCGAGACTTCCAATGGAGGGCATAAAAGTTTTTATGTTTGTTGCATCTCCTCAACCGCTCGATGTAAGTATTCTGCAACTTCCTCGTGTATTCGCACTTATGTTTGATGCTTGATTATTCGTGCTAGTCAACCTGATGAGGGCTCGGTGGCTCTTCTTCCGGCTATCTTTGAGTGTGGACTCTGGTTGCCAATTCAATGCTATTTCGCCTGGGTGCTGGCCGAGATGGAGATCGCCCCTTCAATAGTTGGAGGATCTTGGCCGGGCTATATGTGATTTGGCGTCGGGCGGTACTCGCCGAACCCTGTCTCGAAGAAGCGAAGAGGTTGTATCGATTGAAGGCCAACCCAAGAATGCACCACGGTTGGTACTACCTTTCTGCCTATGCTGACTCGTCAAACATTGTCGGAAAACTCCCCGACTCCAACAAAAACTTCAAAGATTTATGGTTCTGGGCCACGGGAGATTAGGGACGGGTCCTGAGATCCTACGAAGAGGAGATTTCCGTCCCGGACATCTTCAGAGCGGGAGGTTAGGAATCTAACCCTTAGCGTTCCTGCTCTTGACTTTACTATAGGTTTCTAACTTCTTTTACTCTTCCCAGCTTGTTGGAGGGATGCTCCCAAGGTCTCCCACCAGGTCCGGGCGCGGGTGCGCTGGGTTCGGCGATATGCCGACCATTGGAAGCAATTGGTTAACGATGCAGCCTTTGTCGAGTCGGGCCTGATTCGGACTGCTCCTCCGAAGGTCCCGGGGCGGATAGGTAGATTCTTACTAACCCTCTGGCCAATCCCCTTGTTTGCTTAGTGTGGGAACACAACCTAGGCGACGCATGTTGTCCCGGGATCTCGGCCCGGTCGGAAGTACGGAGTAGCCACGGGGGACTAAACCGGAGAATAATGGAGTCGCCACCCGGTGTGAACCGGGAAAATGAGATTTAAGGCCGCACTCACCCCTCGCAAGGGAAGACCTCAACCGTTGGGTTCGGAATGGTCCCTTACTTATGCCATTTGTAATGAAAGGATTTACATAATAATTTAATCAGGCTTAAGTAACACTTATTCCTAAGAATATCATGCTTCTATATTCACGGGTACAAAATAACACTTATACATACATTTCACATATATCTCATATCTAATAACACATGCCTGAAAATACCTCAAAGTAACAATGAACATACAACTTCATTCAGCATATCATATTCATGAAAAACACAAGCATACATAATAATCGCGCAAGCATACATGTGAGCACTTTTCCAAGTGATACGTGGAATTGTATCCCAAGTACAGACCGCATTACCGTCCATTCGGAATCGGCTACGAAATTTATGTCTGGGTTTCCATCCGATATATCACAAGAAATAATACTCCAAAGTCATCATGGCATAGGTATATGAATCATAATGCGTTAAATCAAGACTAAGGCAATGACGCAACTAATGGAATAAACATGCTTTTCATTATTATGTGCACAAAGATAAGAATGACTGTGTGTGGTTCTATAAGAAATCACACCAAGAAACAATTATACATGGCATGTGATGAATATATCTTAGTTCAGTGTGTTCGCGTTCGTGTAGCGTTCGTAAACGCGTTCGAACGGAAATGAAACAGAATGCTCACGTTCGTATGGCGTTTGTTAACGCGTTCGAACGAAAATAAAACAGAATGCTCACGTTCGTATGGCGTTTGTTAACGCGTTCGAACGTAAATGAAACAAAATGCTCACGTTCGTATGGCGTTCGTGAACGCGTTCGAACAGAAATGATACCTGATGCATGATAAGGCAAAATGCATACGCGTTCGAGTTGTGTTCGTAGACGCGTTCGAACGGGGACAGATCTGATGCATGAAATGGGACGCAATAAATAAATGGTGAATAGTACAATCCGAGGCGCGGCAAAGCATCGTGGTAAAGGGCTTTAACCCTTCCCCATAGGGGATCTTTCATTCCACTTACTAAGCCCATGCGCTCGATCGCATCATGCATACAAACATAAAGACAATCATATCAAAACCAAGTATGCCCGATTGAACACATCTTACATCCAATCCGAACACGCATCAACCGGCGCGGCAAAGCATCGTGGTAAAGGGTTTAACCCCTCCCCATAAGGGATCTTTCATTCCACTTACTAAGCCCATGCGCTTGATTGAACCATGCATAAAAAGATAAAGACAATAATATCAAACTAAGTATGCCTGATTGAACGTATCTTGCATCCAACCGAACACACATCAACCGGCGCGGCGAAGTAGTATCACAAAGGTGGCCTTTTAGGCTCTTCGTCTCTCAAATAGAGGACCTTTGGACTAACTCACTAAGCTCATGCGCTCGATTGAATCATGCATAAATAAACAACATACAGAATTCAAGTGACGAAAAAATAAACAAACCAAAACAACACAAGGCAAAAGATAGTGCCATTTACTCAAGCGGTACGTGGAGTTGTGTCCCGAGTATAGATCATATTACCGTCCATTCGGAATCGGCTATGAAATTTATGTCCGGGTTTCCATCCGATATACCGCGAGAGTTAACACATTTCTCATTCATCCAATACCCACAACACACATCATACACAAACAAGATTCAACGAATAAGTAAAATATAATCAAAATAAATAACAAAAATCACGTAGAGATGAGTGTGAAAAGTACCCTCAGGTCTAAACTTTTAAGCCGTCTCTCGGACTCGCGTTTCACGAAGATCGGAAGGGGTAAAGCTCCGTAACTTTTCTGGTTCACTGGTTTGCCTTTTCCTTCACTATTTTGCCGCTCAAGCTACTATTTCGAGTCCGTTTTGCTGCTGTTTCCTTGTGGTTTCGCTGCCGTTTCCTCTGTATCTCTTGCTTACTGTTTTTGGGTGTGTTCTTCCTGTAATTTTCCTGTGTGTTCTGTATCTTATGTGTATGAGCTAGCTAGCTAGGGTTGAGAAGGTTGGTGAAGGGTTCTTTTTATAGGCAAAGGGTTAGGCTTGACAAGGAAAGGGATTTGGCTAATTAAAGAGGGATTTGATTTGGTGTTGGATAAGGGAAGTCAAAGATTGAGGGGGGGACAAATCTTGGCTAGATAGGGAAGGTTGAATATTTAGTTTATGTTGATTAGGCATACAATATTTTAAGTTTGGGAATAATATATTGGTTGATTGATTTTAACTTGGTATGATTATATTTGATTGGTTTAGATTAGGTATGATTATATTTTATGTTTTATTTAATTGGTATGTGATTTTTAGATGTGTTTAAATATGTGTTTTAAGTGGGCTTGGGCATGTGGGACAAGGCTTGGGCGAATTGGGCTTGATGTGAGGCTAGCAGCAAAACCAGAATTACCGACACCGTTCGAACGCCTCCTCGAACGCGTCACGAACGCCTGCAATCTGTTTACCGTTCGAACACATACACGAACGCAGCACGAACGAAAACAGTGAACCTTGTTTATTCTGAATTTCCCCTTCCGATGTCCGTTTTCCGTGACCTCCGTGACTTAAAAGGTAGTGTCTCCAAAATGAGACTCATCATAGGGACTTATGTGTAAAAATACAGTGCCTACAGTCGCCCCCATTTTGATGGGACTTGTGTAATGTGCAACAGTGACAATTCTATCAAAGTTATGCAATGCATTTTCACTTACCTGGTTCGCCAACTGCCACTTGACTTTCCACGTGTTGAGTTGATTTAGGTGGTGAGGTGCTGCGACCCCTGGTTCATTCCTGAACCGTGTTGTGATGTGGTCCATTCCCGAACCGTTGTCGTAAGGTGGTCCATTCCCGAACCGTTACTGTGAGTTGGTTCATTCCCGAACTGTTACTGTGAGGTGTTCATTCCCGAACTGTTATCGTGAGGTGGTCCATTCCCGAACCGTTACTGTGAGGTGTCCATTCCCGAACTGTTACTGTAAGGTGGTCCATTCCCGAACTGTTACTGTTAGGTGTTACTGTAAGGTGGTCCATTCCCGAACCGTTACTGTGAGATGTCCATTCCCGAACTATTATTGTGAGGTGGTCCATTCCCGAACCGTTACTGTGAGGTGGTCATTCCCGAACTGTTATCATGAGGTGGTCCAATCCCGAACCGTTACTGTGAGGTGTCCATTCCCGAACTGTTACTGTAAGGTGGTCCATTCCCGAACCGTTACTGTGAGGTGTTACTATAAGGTGGTCCATTCCCGAACCGTTACTGTGAGATGTCCATTCCTGAACTGTTATTGTGAGGTGGTCCATTCCCGAACCGTTACTGTGAGGTGGTTCATTCCCGAACCGTGCTTCCATTCTTGGAGTGTCATTCCCGGCTTGTTCATTCCTGAACTGTATTTCCATTCCTGGAGCGCCATTCCCGGCTTGTTCATTCTCGAACTGTGTTTCCATTCTTGGAGTGCCATTCCCGGCTTGTTCATTCTCGAACTGTGTTTTCATTCTTGGAGTGCCATTCCCGGCTAAACTGATACTGATGTTGGTGTGGGCCTGGCCCCTGAACTGATACCGATGTGGGTCTCGGCCCTGGGACTCACCCCCAAACTGATACTAATATAGGCCTCGGCCCTGGACTCGTCCCCAAACTAATGCTGATGTGGGCCTCGGCCCTAACTGCTACTGATATGGGCCTCGCCCCCAGACTGATACTGACATGGGCCTCGCCCCCAACTGCTATTGATATGGGCCTCGCCCTCAGACTGATACTGCTGATATGGGCCTCGCCCATGTGATTCATTCCTGAAGACCGCTGACATTGTACTGTTACTGCTTCTGGTTGGCTTGCATTCGGCGCTTTTTTTTCTCCTTCGAAACCTGTTATTACAAAACAGAACAAACACGAAAGGATGCAAAATGCGTTACGTGTATGCATGCATGAATGTTCCTATCCCGTCGGGTTAGGTCTTCCTTCAATTCTCTTGGTGACTGCTTAGCTTTCTCTTCCTCAGACAAGCTACTTCTTCAATATGTCTACGTTGATCGGCTCGGCGAACTAATTCCCTTCCAAGTCTGATATTTTCACTGGCTCTATTTCCCAATTTTTAAATGTCTATCTTATCTTTTCTGTTTGCTTATTTCGAAGGTTCCCCGTGTTCATCAATGGATTCCATAGTACCAAGGTTGAATACTTTTCTCAAATATACTCATATTGCAGAAGAGTTTCAGCGAAATGAACGTCTTTATTATTGTTGAGGAAAAGAGTTCGAACAAGTAACAAAATCAATGTCATTTAAAAAACTGGATCAAATAGACTAGAAGGAACAGCTCCATCATCCGCAGCACTGCCTTCTTCCTCGGCCTATGGTTCTTCACTGTCATCCATGTAAGAAGCTTGGTGGTTGAGGGTTTCTTTTCATGGGTTGGGTATTTTATGGGAATCTATGAGATCTTGAATTTCATGCCTGAGGCGGGTGTAGTTGTCGGTGTCATGGCCATGTAGCTGGTGGAAGTGACAATAAAGGTTCACATTTATGTGTGGTGGTGGGGGGTGCGGAAATGGCTTGCCTTCTAAGGGTTTCAAGATTCCTTGACCCTGTAACTCTTCAAATACCTTCGACAAAGGTCTACCAAGGTTGGAGAATTGCCGGTTCCTGATGGCAGCAACCTCGACAGTAGCGGACTTAGTCTCAGAATACCCCCCAAAAGTTTTAATACCACATTTGATACCCACTCCGGGTATTTCACTTCTCTGATGAAACCAGCTTTCAACAGTTTTTCTACCTCGGCAGCCAATGCCCTGCACCGTTCCTGGTTAAAGGTTCTTCTTTTTTGCTTGACTGGTTTGTGTGATGGGCTCACTGCAAAACGATGATTAATGAACTTCGGATCAATCCCGGGTATGTCGTCGTGCCCCCATGTAAAAATGTCCGGGTACTCCTTCAGACACTTCAGCAAATCCTGCTTCAGGACCTCGTCTAAGTCTCCCCATATTTTTACATTCTTTCCAGGTCCGAAAAGTTCCATCATCTTTAATTCTTCGACTGCCCCTAGCCGGGCAGCTTTCTTTGGCCGAGGACCCGGATCTTTACTTGCTTCTTCCTCGTCTTCGTTCCCTTGTCTTTTCGGGGTACCTGCTTCAATGCAAAGGGTTTCCCTTGAGAGGGTGGAGAAAACAGTTCCGAGCCATCTTCTGGCTTCCGCACACAATTCCAATCCCTTCCCGGGGTGGGAATTTCAACTTTAAGTAATAGCAAGACATTGCAGCCTTTGTCTTCATCATGAAAGGCCGACAACAACAATGAATTGGTAACTGCTCATGCAATCCACCACCGTGAAATTTATCATAATCGTCCGAGTCCGGGGACGGGTTCTGATCGTCATTACCAATTGTATCATTCCCAATGGGACGACCGTTGAGCCCCGAAGCCGTAGAAGAGAGGTCTAGAATGTCATATCATCGGTTAGTCGCATACTCCACACCAAGGCCGTCCAAAGCCTCTTGGAGATTATATCCACCGCACTCCCGGGATCCACTAGTATTCTGTCTACCTCGGAGCCGTCGATTGTCGCCTTGATTATTAATGCATCATCGTGGGGGAAACTCACCCCTCGAGAATCCTCATCCGTGAACATTATTGGAACTGACCGACCACCTTGTATTTCCGAGGCCCGTTCTGTTTCTAACACTCCAACCCCTAAGCCCGACTATAGTTTTTTCTTGATCGGTTAGAGTCCCCGGCTAGTGTCTTTCCCCCTGTGATGATATTCATATGTCGGTAATGTGCTCTCTGCATAGCCGTCATAACTTCATGGTCAATATAATTATTTAAGTACCCATCCGCGCCAGGTCTTCCATTTGCTCCCGCAAGTCTTTGCATCCATTCGTCGTATGTCCCCTCAGATTATGATGCATGCAATAAGATTTATTATTCCTCCTGTCTGGCAGGAATCTCCTGAGGTCAGGTTCTATCAAGAGACCTTTTCCCTGGATTTCCATGATGATTTGCCCCAGTGGTTTATTCAGAGGAATGTATGCCTCTTCCCCGACCACATGGTTCACCTGGGTCGAGATTCTCTTTTCCTGGTCATCCCGAGACACCGGCTTGAATTCCCTTCGTCTCGGGGGTGGTTTTTTGAACTCCCTGTCTGGCCTGCGAGGAGCTTATGCCCTCATTGTCCTTTCTATAATAGCTATCCCCCTCCGGGTAATTCTCTCATCATCTTCCAACAAAAAAAACTTTCGGGCTATTTCCAGGGCGGTGGCATAATCCGGTGTACCCTGGATTCTCAGGTGAGTCCATAGCTTTCTGATCTTTAAAGCTCCCTTCAAACTCTCCAAGGCCTCGAGCGACTCATATCCTCCGACCTCGAGTACCATGTTATGGTACCGCTCAATGAAAGCCTTCAGGGGTTCATCATCCCCATGTTGCATGAGCCTCAATTCCCCAATTGTCTTCTTTGGGACGCATGCCCCTTGAAGTGCCGAATAAATGACTTCCTGAGTTGCGCAAAGCTTCCGATGCTCCCTGGGGCTAGACTTCTGAACCACAGAATGGCGGATCCCCCCAAGGTTAGGGGGAATACTTTACAAACGGCATCCCCTACTACTCCTTGGACCTCCATCAACAGGACAAAATTCTCAATATGGGATTTTGGATCAGTGTGGCCCTTGTAGGGCGTCATAGACGGCATATTGAATCGTCTTGGGAACTTTACCGACCTTATTTCTTCTGTGAAAGGAGATTTAACCTCGCTGTCCCGAGCATCTCCCGTGTCTGTTTTGAGGTTCGCTCCCTACTTGGCCATTTCTTTTCTTAACCAAGATTTTATACTGCCATCTGTGTTACCGTGTCGCCTCCTGCAGCCTTCTTTGTGTCTGTCACCCCAGGTGCGGCGTTCCTCATGGCTTGGGGTTTCCCGTCCTGTTTCACCATCCTTCCTATCTCATTTTCTGGTGTCGCGGGGGCCATCATAGGAAGAATCTGGCGACTGTCTCCCCTCTTCTTCTTCCCACGTATCCTCTGTTTGTAAATATTTTTCTACCACTACGGACCTCATCTCGTAGGACCCTTCCTCCTCGGTTCATCGTCATCACTCACATCTGCCCCTTTTTTTCTTCCGCTTTTTCGCCTCTCCTCTGACTGGCTCCGGCTTCAAGCCTCTCATTATTCGTCTCTTCCATCCTCTCCAATCTGTTCATCATGGATTTCAACAGGATTTGATTTCCTCCCTATCTTTCCTCATGTTTTCCTCTATTTTCTCCATCCATTCTATTGTTGAACTCCCGATGACTGGTGATTTCCATCTTCTGCCATCGTCTTAATATGCGAGCTGTTTTTTGTTGGAAATTCCCCACAGACGGCGCCAACTGTTGACGGCTGATTTTGGTCTCAAGGGCAGTAAGGGTTTGTTACTCCCGAGACAATCCTCCTCCAACTGTGAATTTGTTTTGTTTATGGGAAAGCAAAAGCAAATTTGGCAAAAGATAGATAAATACACCAATCGACAAAGAGATTTAACGTGGTTCGGTGGATCAAATCCAACCTACATCCACGGGCACAGAACGGATGATGTTTTATTACCGAAATATGTTTCCCTAATCTGTTTTTGTTTACAAGTCTAATCACAATTCTGCCTTTTACGTATGCTCTCCCCCCTTATTTATAATAGTTAAGAATCAGTTTCTTTTACCCTTAGGATTCCTAGTTGAAAAACTACTTCACTTCCTTTGTCCTATTAGGACACTGACTTATCAGTTTACCCCATGAAAGTAGGATAACTCGTCATCTTATCCGTAAGAATATGGTATCTTATCTTCTGGAGCATGTCTCGCCATATGCTCGGTCTTCATGAGGTTGGTCAAGTTGGTCATTTGAACTGAGAATGTTTCTATTGATCTGATAATGCCTGATCATCCGTCTGTAGTGGTCGATTACCGATCACAAAGTGCTCGGCCCCTTACTGTTGGCTTCTAGTGGTCGGGTCGGCATTAATGATCTTGACCGAGGAGGGAATAACCTTTTTACCCATGTCGTACTGCTTAAATATCATAGGGCCTGAAAATACCATCAACAAAAAGCATTAGGATTAAGGCTCAATAAATAAACCTTTATATTATCCAAACTATAATCTAACCCCTTATAAATCGGTGATATTGGATTTCATCACAAACTCAGATAACTGGCTTAGTTACGACACATATTTACGGGTAGTAAAAACTTAAATAAAAGAAAAGACATAAAGTCAATGTTGGAAATTAAATACTAAAAAGTAAATTGCTGAAAAGTAAATTGCTGAAAAATAAATTGCTGAAAGTAAATTGCTGAAAAGTAAATACTGAAAGTAAATTGCTGAAAGTAAATTGCTGAAAAGTAAATTGCTGAAAGTAAATAAAGTAAAAATACAATAAAAGAAAATGTTGGGTTAGAGGATCCACTTTTATTACAACTATTTTAGATATCTCCCTTAATATAATATATTAACTTTGCGTGATAATTACCAACCAGCCATATAGGCGGTATCCTGATTAAGTCAAATTAATAATTAATTACCAACCGACCAACCAGGCAGTATCCATGCTTAGTCAGGTTAAAACCAATTTATAATTAATTACCAACCGACCAATATGGCAGTATCCTCATTAAGTCAAGTTTATTATATTATAATTAATGGAGATTAATCTAAATAGCAATAATAAAAGCTTTACATTTTACCCTAGCAAGGAGGAGTTACCTCATCATTGCGTGAAAAGTAAAAATTGAAAAAATAAAGAAAGAAATTGTGTGCGTAAAAGTAAATTGCGGAAAGTAAAAACTGAAAAGTAAAGAAAGAAAGTGCGAAAATGGAAATTAATTACTGAAAGCTATAAATAAACAAACAAAATACAATCTTCTTAGTTATTCATAAGGAATTTCAAAGAAGAAAGTATGAATTTACAAATGAAATGGATTGGTATTTATAGGCAAAATTTTGCCTCCACCAAATCCATTATTAATTGCTCCACTAATTGCTCCACTAATTCTATCATGTTTGGTGGGAGTTTGACTATTTTTATTTTTATTTTTATTTTTTATTTTTTTGCTTTGAAAATGACTTTAATAATTACGCATAACACACTTCTGGATGTTTTATCAATGTCGGTCATGAAATATTCAAAATTTGAAATTCTTTTGTTCTTAAAAGTTGTAGATCTTTGAGTCTTCTTTAATCTGGAACTTGAATCAGTTCAATCCGATATCAGAATAAAAGTTATGCCTAAAATACGACAGTTGCGCAAAATTAGAATTTCCGAAACTGCACTTCGTTAGAATGCCCTTTCAAGTTTCCAATCTCCAAAATTAATATGTCAAGTCTAATTTTTCCCTTATTTGACCCACATTTCATCCTAAATGATTTCATTAAGTCCCAATATTATTTTATCTGCAAAATAAACAAAAAACACATCAAAACGTTCATCAAACCCGAGAAACTAAACAAAATATTAAGTAAAATGGGCGATAAATATTGATATATTTTCCGCTCATCACACCCCCAAACCTAACATTTGCTAGTCCTCGAGCAAAACAATAAAATAAAATACAAGAAATAATTAAATTAAACTAAGCCACTTTCGTAGGGATCACGGTTGCATTTAGCATATGCAACAAGCCTTTAAACCCCTAGGTGTCCCTAGTGGACGAGTTGTAGTCTCGTGAGGGTTTACAGCGACGATACCCACAAATGTCTTATAAAAGTAAAAATATAGTAAAACTAATGCACACAAAAGTAAAAAGACAAGAGAAAAGAGAAAAAAAAAGTTAGTGACTAAACGGGTGAAACTTCTTATCTAAGTCAATAATTATTTTGTTTCTTTCTAAATTACCGAATAAGTAAATTCTCTGATTATTTTTATCATTCTCCATATACACAGCCACCAAAATATTAATCAACTCATTTTGCCCACAAAAGTCACAAGTGCAGTTGAAAAGAGAGTAATATTTTTGTCCTAAAGTTATATCAGAATTCACACCTTTTAAGCAATGGAATAAATTTTTTTTTTCTGATTTTTTTTCTTGATTTTTTTTAATTTATATACAATATCTTCCATCTATGTAGCGAGCTTTAGGTCAGTGACTCCCAAACCAGTTGGCTTTAGGGCACTAGGTGTTAAGACACCCCTACAGACTTAATTACTTATATATATATATATATATATATATTATATATTTTTGCAACATCTTTGATCCATGTAGTAAGCTTTTGGCCAGTGACTCCCAAACCAGTTGGTTTTAGGGCATTAGGTGTGAAAACACACTTACAGACTTAATAACTCGGATCTCAGACGTTTTTTTTTTTACTCCATCTCGTTTTTATAGATACTTCCTCCAATTAAACTAGAGCATTGAATATTTCAAACTTTTCAATTATAGCTCATGTTTGTATGTTACCATGTATGCTGCTAATATCTGTCAACTGAGCATATGAAGATTCATTTTAGTCAGTTTTATGGAGAATTCACAAACTAAATAATTTAAAAAGAAATAAACAAAAATTAACTTGTTCCGAAATAGGTTGAGATATGTCTCAGGAATGGAAATTCCTTACACAGTTATCTCACACCAATATCACCTGATTAATCAAATAAAAACATAAAAATACAAAATATGTTTTTGGTTTTTTGTAAAATTTTCAATTTTTTTTTGGCTTTTTCGAAAAATTTTAACTAAAAATAAAATAATAAAAACAAGATACAATTTAACTATTCTCCTCCCCCAAACCTAAATGAGACATTGTCCCCAATGTCTTAAACAGTAGAAGAAGAGTTTAGAAAACTGTACCTGATTAGCTGAAATTCTACATCTAAATTAAAAGTTAAAGGTTAAGATCCAGATTTATCCGACGCCTCTTACCACGATCATTATCAGACCAGTTTATCTTGGAAAGAATGGGGTCAATTTGAGGTTCAAATGCTAAGATTTGGTCAATTAAATCTGGGGCAGTTCTGACAGTAAAGAGGAGTTCTTTTACAGGCTTTGATACGAACCCATTTCTACGGACATCATCAAGAAACACACAAAGAAAATCATAAAATCCATCAACCACAGTAAAATAAAAATTAAAAAATAAAGAAAATAATAATAAAACAAATGCACGGGTTGTCTTCCCACTAGCGCTAAGTTTAACGTTTTCAGCCAGACGCAACCACCCAAATGGTGGTCATGGTAGCTTCTTCTTTTGTATCCACTAGCTGCTTTGACATGAAATAGATAGCTTGGCAGATGTGGTAGTTTATCCAAATACTCCTTACTGTTGTTTGGTCATGGAGGAAGTAATATGTCCAATCTGTATTTCTAAGGACTTCATTGTTGCCCCGATAATTTCCATGTGTGTTTCAATGTTGTCTAGCCTTGACTCATTCTTCTCAAACCTCACTGAAGTATTAGCAACAAACGTGCTCATGAAATCTTCTAAGGAAGATTTCTTCTCAGCTCTTTGATAGTCAAAACCATATGAAGGCTGCAAGGCATTCTCTGTATTAGCATATAACAAGTTTGGATGATAGCGATTAGGCACATGATTTCCTCTATAGCTGTTGAAGTTTCGATTGTTCACATATTGGACTTGCTCAAAGTTTGGTTCTACTTCCAATAACCGTATATTTATAGCTGCCGCTGATTCAACAGATGGTACTCGTAGATTTTTCAGGGCTGCTACTTGAGTAGATAAGGTGGAAATCTGAGCTGTAAGTGCCACAAGAGGGTCCACTTCATATATTCCAGCCACTTTGGTCACCGTAGCACGTTCATTTGGCCATTGAAAATGGTTAATGGCCCTTTCTTCTAACAAATTATAGGCGTCCTCAGCTAATTTCTTGAATAGAGCTCCCCCAGCTGCTGCATCAACCACAGTCTTATTCGAACCATTCAGCCCATTATAGAACAACTGAATCTGGACCCAATCTGCATAATCGTTGTGGGCATTTTCGTAGTAGTAGATCCTAAAGCGCTTTCATGCTTCATATAAGTTTCAGTCTCCAGCTGCTTAAATTACTGATTTATGCCCTCAGTTGAGCTGATTTAGCTGGTGTGAAAGAACCTCTCAAGAAATTTGTGGCCATATCCTGCCATGTCATAATACTCCCCATTTTTATTGATTGAAGCCAATCCCACGCTTTATCCGTAAAGAGAATGAGAATAAGCGCAGTCTGATAGCCTCTTTACTCACATCATTTATCTTTATAATATATGCGATCTCCAGGAACATCCTTAAGTGCAAGTTGGGATCCTCTACAGCTGAACCCCCAAACTGATTCCTTTGTACCATGTTGATCAATGCAGGTTTTAGCTCAAAATTATTGGTGTTGATTGGTTGATGGGCAATCCCAGAATAGGTATCATCAATGACAGGCTTGAAGTGATCTCTGATTGCCACCTGACGTGGGTTGATCGCTCTGTTTTCAGCTGCCATTGCTTCTTGTTCAATTTTTCTTTATTTTCTTAGTCTCATCGCAGTGTTCTTTCTATTTCAGGATCAAACAGGAGCGAGTCGAGACTTGTGGATTTTCGCATTCACTGAAGCACCAAAAACCAAAAATCAATAAGTAAAATAAAAAAACAAAATAAAATAAAATAAATATAAACTAAAAATAAAAGATAAAAATCTAAATTAAAGCTAAATTACTTGGTAGTAGTATTAATGTGAATTAAACAAACAATCCCCGGCAACGGCGCCCAAAAACTTGTTGTGATATTTTATATCGTACCGCAAGTGTACGGTGTCAAGTTTTAGTATAAATATGAATGAAGAGTGTCGAACCACAAGGATTGCGTTACTCGCACTAAGTACTACAATTGATAATCCTAACTTTATTTAGAAAACAAATAATAAAGATTTTAATAATAAATAAAAATATAAAATAATAAATAGGAGGAACTAATACGATAGAGATTCTAGATCCTGATTTCACCTAGTTGTAGCCTATGTATTTGTCATACCAATTAATCTTTGTTCAGTTACATTGTTAATAAGTCAAGACTCCGAAAATATCCACTCCCTCTCTCGGGTGCCGAGTGAAAATATCATCAACTACAGACTTTGATATCTCTATAAAAATCTAGTAGTTAACAACTCATTACGCTTTGTGATTCTATGTTAACGACTTCAAAGGAACTACAGATTCTCTCGAACTCTATAAAATCCTAGGTCATATTCTCTAGATCCATTCAAAATCCCATTTCTCGAGTGATAGATTTCAAAACATATATCATCATATTTGTGGCCAGCAAACACAAAGCATTAAACTCAAAGAATATAAATAAATCAATAAAACTTCATAACAAAATTAGAAAACAATACAGGGTAAGCATCAGTTACATCATTCTCAGAATAAGGAGTTTAGTTCAAGCAAATCATCAGTTACATCATCATCTCCAGACATTAAGGAGTTTAGTTCATCACCACAAAAGATAAAAAAAATGATTAAAAAATGTAAACAAGTCATGAATCTAATGGAAATCATTAACGTCATTAAATGAAAGAAAAGAAATAAATCGAGA
>SKCR01048927.1:0-69418 GCA_019454045.1 Zanthoxylum bungeanum
AAAAAGAGAAGACCGTGACGTAAAGTTAGCGGGTGTTTACAATTAAAAATTAACACTGATTTAATTAATTAATTAATAATAGGTTTGGAAGATTTTTTTTTATATTTAAAAAAAAAAGAAGAAGATAAAAACAAATTCGGATCTCTGGATCCGGTGTGAATATATTCGGATCCGAATCCAATGGATCCGGAATTTGGAACCTTAATCCATAATTTATTAATTTTATAGAAATTTATTTTTAAAAAAGATTTACAAAATCGGATTTTATATAAATATAATTAAAAAGATTTTGAGGTCCGGAAATCTAAGATTCAGATCTAAAATTTTATTAGTTTTATATAAATATATTTGAAAAAAAAACCATATTTACATACTCCAAGTATGTCCAGATCCAGATTCCAACCAATTATATAAAATTTGGATACAGATTCAAATCCACCAAAATATATCGAGACCTGAATTTGAATCCACTTGGAATCTATTCTCGATCCGAATTTTGTCATCTCCAAAAGTGAGATAAGTAAACTTTAGAGAGTAAAAAAAGAATTTCGAAATTTATATTCCATAAATTATTTTTTAAAAATATGATTATTTTTTTCCATTCACCAGAAAATATTTTACATACTAAATTTCTTATAAATATCTCAGAAAATACGATTAATTTATAATATTTTACATATTATATTCATCTGTGTCATTTGTCTATATCATTCTCCACAAATGATACAGATCTAACTACAGATACTAATTAGGCGGCTAAAATTGTGTGACTGAGCCATATTATCAATAAAAAAAATGTGTAGAAACTCAACTACACAGATCCAGCCACCTAAATATTTGTGGTTGGATCTGTATCATTTTATCTATATCTGTATTATTTTCTTTTTAAAAATTGTTACAAACATAAGCTTAATTTAATTAATTAATAATAGCTTTTGAGTCTAGTCGAGAGGACTCTCACTTAGACCCGACCAAGATTCCGGTTCTAATTTTAGGGGCATTTCAGGTATCACAAAAATATTCTAAAAATGTATAAATATGAGTAATTTTTCATTATTTCAACACACCAATTCTCAATTCTCTTAACTTCCTATAATTCTCTTATTCTCAATTCTCTAATTCTTTAAAATTTCTTAAACAACAAATGACAAGTTCATCTGAGAACACAATGTGAAATGTGCCAACCCAATAGAACGATCCTAGTATCGGTTCACGGAGAAGAGAAGTTGAGTCTCGTTCCTCGGATGTTTTCAAAATTCATTTTCAATTAATCGATACTGATGAAGGTTCAAGAGCAGTATGCAACCATTGTGGGGTTTCTTACAAATTTACTGGTGGATACGACAATATGATCAAACACCTGAAAGATATCATGTCGTTGAACTTGGACTTGATACGACGCAAACTCAAATGGTCAGGTACGCATCATCTAGTAGAGGTACGAGTGCTTTAGATTTATTTAACTATTCTAATGTTAAAAATAGAGAAGAATTTGCTAAATTAACTTGTATGTCACATCTTTCTTTAAGTTTTGGTGAAAAAATTATTTTCACTAATTACATTCAAAATGTTTTAAATCATGCTGCTTGTAAAATGATTAGAAATATAACAAAACATCAAAATTTTAAATTATACAAAGATGGTAAAATTATTTTAAATAAAACATTTAGAGAGATTAAAAGGCGTCTATCTATTTGTTCTGATATTGACCATTGGCGAACACACTCATACATGGGTGTGACTTGTCATTGGATTGATACATCATGGAACATGCAAAAACGACTTATTGCATTTAGAGTTTTTGATGAATAACATACTGCACAAAATATTTATAGAATGATGAAAGTAATTTTTGATGGATATGATTTATTACGTAAAATTTTAACAATTGGATTTGATAATGCATCTGCAAATACTGCATCAATCACTGATTTAATATAAATATGCGAACCAAATTTAGAGGGTTGATTTTTTCATGTTCGTTGCACATGTCATGCCCTTAATTTATGTGTTTAAGATTGTTTGGAAAAATTATCACATTTCATTAATCTTATTAAGAAAGCATTTAATTGTATTTGGTCATATTCTCAAGTTAGGAGAGAATGAGCCAAATTTTATAAATTAAATGATATTAAACCGATAAAATTTTCACGAGATGTTCCAACACGTTGAAATTCCACTTATTTTCTTTTATGTCAAGCTCTGCAATACAAAGATGCATTATGTAGTTTTTTTTTCTCAACATGTCTAACATATCACACTTTTTCCTAGTCAATGGGAAATTTGTGATAAAATTTTAGAGATTTTAAAAGTTTTTAATGATGCTACAAATATTTTTAGCGGAGTTTATTATTCTACAGCACATTTATTTATTCTTGAAAGTTTGAATATTGCTGATACTCTCGATGAACATGTTGATAGTCGTGATCCTAATGATATTGTTTTGTTTGAAGCTATTAATATTATGAAACGAAAATGATTGCATTATTTTAGAGACATTCATTTACTTTATCTTATTGGTGCTGTTTTTTATCATAAATTAAAATTAGAAGGTTTGAATAGTGCTTTACCCGTTTACCGTTTACTATGGATATTTAGGAATATTAGATGACATTGATATTACAAGAATAATAGCTAAAATAAAAATTGATTTAATATGGTTATTTAATGATTATGTTAGAAGATATAACTTACAATCAGTATGACAATCTAGTAGTAGCGAAACGACCATAATGCAATCAAGACTTAGCGCAGGTGATCGTTGGTCATTACAACGAAATAAAAAACATAGGGATAACACGACTATTAACCCGGAATTAGATAATTATTTATCTACAAATTTTGAGTTTTCAACTGAAAGTTTAGTTAGTAAAAATTTTCAAATCCTTAAAAAAGGAACCGACATCAAAATGTATATCATGAATTATCAATTATTGCAAAAGAGATATTAGTAGCACTTGTTTCCACCGTTGTGGTTGAGCAAGCCTTCAGCATGAGAGGCAATATATTGGAAGTTAGACGGTCTTCATTATATCCAAACACTCTAGAAGCAACAAATGTGTGGATGATTGGACCCGAGCTGATCTGAGGCAACAAGAAGATGCCCCTGATGAATTTGAAGACATGTTCGATAATGCATCTGCAAGTGCAAGCGGAACTGGAGCTGAAGGATCAACATACATTGATGATGATTGATAATTAAATAATTGTAAAATTACAATGGGGAAATATCTTTAAAATGTAATGGAACTACGTGAGCTTTGATTCCTCTCACCCTTGGAGGATACGTAGACAACTTAAATTTTTAAAAATTTAAGTTTAAGCTCTTTAATTTAATAATTTTTTTAGATAAAAATTTTATTTGTATTTTAATGTAATTATGTAATGTAAGTTTATTATATAAATTCAAATTCATAATTTTAAATTATATTAATTTATCAATATCAATTTTTTTTTATTCTCAATTTGAAATTCAATAAAAAAAAAAAACAAATGGAACCGGAATCGAACGGTTCGGTTTGAGTTCCGGTTCCGGTTCCACATTTAGTGTGGAACCAGAACCGAATCGGAATTAACCGGTTCGGTTCCGATTCCACACTCGTGGAACCGGGAACCGTCCGGTTCAGAACTGAACCGGACCGCCGGCCAGGTCTACTCTCACTCACAACTCAGTCACAGCTGCGTCGTTTCAAAATGGCATCCATCATTACTGTTTCTTCTCATTCATAATAAACTCTAATTAGCCAAGCTGTAGAGTATAAAGAGATTTGCTTTCAAATTTCAAAACTAGGGTTTTGATTTTGACTATTCGATTCATGGAGAGTACTTCAAGTATTGATGAACATCTTGAAATTAGTGAAGAATCAACCTCGGATTCTGATTCATCCCATCAAGCTCAGGTAAGATCTTTTTGCCTGTTCATAAAATTTATCAAATTTTTGTAATGTGAATTTGAAATGATATCGTATTGTTATTGTCGCAAATGAACTCACACTTTACAGTTTAGTTGCTCATTAGGAATGTAAGTAATAATTGACTGTATGTTGTGCTTGGTGAAGCTGAAATAGGAAACCCTGCTATCAATTTGCTTGTTTTAGATATTCATTATTAATGAAAGGCTTTTGATGGTACTCTTTAGGTTGTTTCTAATAAGAAAGAAAATGTTCAAGAATCCAGCTCAGTTGTAGTTCAGCTGTCTAGACGACCGAATCTCTCCTCTTTGCAAATTCCTGTTTGGTCTTTGGATACCTGCTTGTCAGATTTTCCGACTTTAGAAGTTCCTTCAATACCAAGTCCTAATTCTTCTAGAGCTGCCCTCCCCCCCAGACCTAATTCAGCCAAGTTTAAATCATCTGTAAGACATTTGCTTCCTCAGCGGAGCTTTAGGGCAAAAAATGTATCCTGTGATGGTGAGAAGACGATTCTCATCATCCCGGATACACCATCATCAGATGGTCCTCTGGATAAGCCATCTACTTCGAGGTCATTTTCTCTTAATAAGATTTTATTTTCTTCATCAACAAAAGCAGCACATTCTTTGCCAGCTACTCCACTTGCAACTATGGCTCTTGAATCTGTACAGGAAAGGCAACTAAATGTTCCACCTAACAATTCCGTAAGTCATCCTTTTCTTTTTCCTTAATCCCAATGTTTATTTATACTAAATGGTCAATGTAAGATGCTTTCTTTTTCCTGGTTAGTTATAAAGTGCTGTGTGGTTTTGTTATAGAAGTTACGAACTCAGCAGCACATGACACGCTCGTTTTCGGTTCCAGTAAATATTAAAGGTAGAAGTTTAAGGCGGACAGAATCAGGAGGAGGTTTAATCCGTGTAATTTCTGCGACGACTCATTCAACAGATGTAGAGGATTCTTCAGTGAATATTGATCCAGCAACTGATATTGGTAAATGCTTATTTCAGTAGCAAAACATGATGCATTTATCTTTTTTGTCAATGATATTTTTAATTGCTGTATATCTTGTTAATTATTTATACATTTGATATGCTAATTGGTATCATACTTTTTTCCAGCTACCGAAGATGCAAGTGAAGATATTCCCGAAGAAGAAGCAGTTTGCAGGATTTGTTTGGTTGAGCTTGGGGAAGGAGGTGACATGTTTAAGATGGAGTGTAGCTGTAAAGGAGAGCTTGCACTTTCGCACAAAGAGTGCGCAGTGAAGTGGTTTAGCATCAAAGGAAACAAAACATGTGATGTCTGCAAGCAAGATGTTCAGAACCTACCAGTAACATTATTAAAAATACATAATCCTCAAACTGTTACCAGGCGGCCACCAACTATAGTGCAGCAGAGGGAAGTTGCTCATTACAGGCATGTCTTACAATTTTGGAAGTTAACTAATTGGTCATACATTCCACAAGTACATGTTAATTATGCAGACAATGTTTTATTCACTATAAGAGGACTTAGTGCTATTAACTGTGGAAGAAATGTTTGAGGCTGTTTCCAACTTCCCCATTTGAATTTCTATTAAATTCTTTTCTTTATATTAATATGCATAGTGTGCCTCAAATACTCCTACGTCTCACTTTACTTTATAAATTCGAGACTGGATATATATTAAATTTATGGATAGTCTGACTTGGGAAACTGCAGTAATTATGACACTACTAGAGACACATAAGTTTCAGTCTTTCAGATGACGGCAGATTTTGCGCTTGGTATACCAAATTAGTCCTTTTCCCAGAGTATTCATGAGAACAGTTAGTTCTTCCATGGCAGTGGCTTCAACTTGGACCAGGAGTCCTGCTCTTCTGTCCAGATAGGATGATTTGAGAATATTGACTTGGTGCCTGGTGGCTAGATGGAGGCTTACGTAGGTGAGCATGTGTGCATTATTACACTTGGGATGATGCTTTGTGCTCTAACTTGGATGATGAGAAGAAACATTGTCATTAGTTCTTTCCACCTCCACCTCATCGAGGCTTCTACTGGCTAAAGGGGACAGTACCATCAATAATTCAATATCAGAGATGTTCCCTTTTTGTGGGGTGGGGGTTGTTTGGGTTACTTGAATTATTCAATTACACTAAAAGAAATGGCCCCAAACTTGGCTTCTAGTAATGTGCAAATTCTAGGCATGTCATCAACTTGTTTGTTACTTCTTGTTACCAACCTAAAGAACCCTAAACATGCTGAAGCTCTTGTAAATACTATTTTACCTTAATTTATCTTGGATGGTCTTGACAGTTCAGATCTGTCTTTTGCTTATTATATTCTTGCAGGATTTGGCAGGATATACCAGTTCTTATCATGGTCAGCATGCTCGCATATTTCTGCTTTTTGGAGCAACTTCTGGTACATATCATTTAACTATTTCTGCTAAACTATAAAATCACTTTGCTAATCTTTATGGTATCATGTATGCTTGCAAGTAATCGAAAACATTTTTGATTACATAAATGGTGAGAATCATACCCCACAGTCCCCAACAGATGCTTTTGGTCCATGCCATGAAAGCTTATGTATAAATTCATGTGACAGGAGAATTTGTTGATTCTTCTGGAAGCTCGACACATGATAGTTTATTACAATAGTCACCTTTATTGAAAGATTACAATGTCCATGATGCACTGTTTGTCATATAGTTTTATATAAGTATCTCATTGTCATTGTATTTTCCTTTTTACTGATTTTCTTTATAACTGTCATTTGGATTTAAATTTGAACAGGTATCCGACTTGGGTCATCTTGCTCTTGCCATTTCGTTACCTTTCTCTTGTGTTTTAGGTCTCCTTTCTTCAGTGATTGCTTCAACCATGGGTAACTTCTTCAGATTACTTCTTGTCATTGCATATCAAGTTCTTTGTTTCATGAATTCTCATTTGATCATTATCAATGAAATTCATAATGCAAGCTTGCAAAAACTTTTGAACTGGAAAGAAAAACTTCTAAGTGCATTGTGTTTCTTTCTTATCAATTTTTCAGCTACATTTCAATTATTTGGAGAGACGGATGGTGGTTTTTGGGTTAATGTATGGATAGTTTATCAATTTGGTTTCTCTTATCGATATATTGTTGTAGTTTGTAACTTCGTATTGGCCAGGGTCTTACCCTTTTTTAATCTAGGAAAACTTTCTTCGTAAGCCTCAAGGGGTTCGCCTTTGTTTTTCTTGGAGTTGAATAGAATATATAATACTATTAGAAGAGATGGTGGAACATTACCTTAATAATATGGCAATTGAATGAGAGACAGGCAGGCTTACCTTGAGCATTAATGAGATACAGATACTATATATGAGGTATAACTGGAAGAGGAGTGAACAAACCTTTTTTCATCCTTGACTAGTTTGTATATGCACTTAAATTTTCATTTGGCTGAAAATTTTCTGTGAGGTGAGATATGATATGTGTATTAGATGACATGCACAGTGTGGTGTGCTCCTGAGAATTACTGTAACATCCAGATCTAAGATCGTTGAGGCACCAAAATGAGGTCAAGGTGTGTGTCAGAGTCCTGAATTACTTGGTTAGAACTTAGAATGGTGATAGGAAAAAATAATTGAGGAACTGGAAGTAACTGGAAAAGGGGAGAAAATCAGAAGAATTGAGAGAATAACAAAATTCTTTTTTTTTCCAATCATCATAAGTTTGTTTGAAAAACGAAAATCAAGGCTGTATTTATAGTGGTCAAACCCTAAGCAAAACTGGATCTCAAAATCATAAGAAATCCTCTCAATTGAGAAAACTACTAGAGGAAATTAATTACTACTTAAATACATAACCTAAAATAAATAATCCTAAAAATCTTTATGACCTTCATTATATTTTGCATCAAAGACCAGTGGACAATGACTGTATAAAGATTCTCTTCTCAAATAGAATAATGCCATCTAAGGGCGAATCCAAGAGCAAAACTCTATGGGCTTGGCATAATGTGGATATATTGTGTAGGAGTGGGTTGTTTACCATGAGACCTAGCACAATAACTTATGCAGCATTTAAGATGCCGGCCTGGGCACCAACTATAGCATATTCTTTTGAAGACAGTAGAAAATATATTTAACTCTTCTTCCCCCTTTTTTTTTTCCTCTGTTGGTGTTCTTCCCCCATTTGGTTGGGTTAAATTTCTCAATTTTCGATTGCTGTTTGATTGAGCATCTTTTGTTTAATAACTTGAGAGTTCCTTAAAAGCTTATCACATATTATGGAGGCAGTGAGCAGGAGTTACGTATGGGCTTATGCATCCTTCCAGTTTGCAGTTGTGATCTTATTTGCTCACATCTTTTACTCTGTGGTAAGTGATATACATTATGTGATAACTACTGTTTTTTTGATAATATTAATAATTTTTTTTTTGGGGGTATGGGGGTTGGTGGTGATGATGCTGGTGTTCATCTTCCAATTAATTGTTCAAACCTGCAGCTTAATGTGAATCCAATTCTCGCTGTCCTCTTTTCCTCATTAACTGGGTTTGGAATTGCAATCAGTACAAATTCTCTTATTGTGGAGTACCTTAGATGGAGAACGAGCAGGCAAATGCAGTCTCTACGTCAGCAGATCAATGGAGCTTTGCAGCATCGGCGGCAGCAACAGGAACAACAAAACCAGCAGATTCAGCACCAGCAACACCTCCAACAACTGACAGAACATCACAGTGCTGGACTCCTCAATAATTCTGGGCAGCAATAAACAATTAGTCAGAACACGTCGATCAAGCTATGATGAGGTTAGGTTTTCTTTTATGGTACACTTCAGCTAAGGGACTAAAAACCTTTCAACTGGGCTATAACATGCTTGCATTTTCATAAAAGTGGTTGCTGACTCACATAGGCCATTGCAATAGCCAATAGCGACTAGTCAAAGATGATGTCAAGAAGGTTTAAAACTACCTCTGTTTAAAAATAGACAATCCGGGTTGAACTAAGTTCCTTTCAAGTTATCTATGATAATTGTTTATTAGACAACTTTTTGACGTTCATTGTATTCATTTATAATAAATTTATATGCAATTTTGGCAATTGGTTTGCTTGCTTATAAAGGGTCATTGGTTCAGATTCTAGACAACCCGGATTAAATTAGGAGGTTAGGACGAAGAAGTTTTCGACCAGGCCAGTGAGCATTGCTATAGCAAGTTTGGTAGAAATCAAATATAATGATACAGAGGAAGAAAATGTATCGCATTTTATCTGCTTATTTATACACAAGGAAGAAATGGACTGTGTATATTGGATTTTATTTAAATGTTCATTTATGATTGATAGTTTATTGGGAAAAGTACAAAAAAAAAAAAAAGAAAAAAAAAACTTGGTTTTGCTCATTTACGAAACCGAGAATGAGACTTTTTTCATGACAAAAGAATACCCTGTGATTTCGTTTGTTAGCAAAAGTTGGGAAAACTGATAATACCGTTAGTAATTGGTGATGTGGCATAATGTCTCTGCTGATGTGGCATGACTTCTGCTGACATGATATGAGTATGATTGCTGACGTGAAAATGTGAAAGGACAAATATGCATGTCACGTCATCATACACTAAAATGTTATCGGTTTTGTCAGCTTTTACTAACAAACAAATTCACAAGGTAGTTTTTTGTAATCTTGATTTCGTAAATAAGTGAAAGCAGTATGTTTTTTTTTTTTTTTTTTTTTTTTTTTTTGTAATTTTCCATAGATCATTTGTTTTTGGTACAGGTTAAGATGTAGCTCTATGGAGTCAGAATGTTTACACGATTCCCAAAAGGTAACCAACAAACATAAACGAATAGAGCTTGAGAGATCATGCATGAGAAGGATAATTTTTTTTTCTTAATTTATTGCAATCATATGGATCATATACAAGTATAAGAATGAGAATGTGTAAAAGTTGATAATCCTCAGTTACTAAATGGTTATTTATGCAGGAAGGATCATCAATGCGACTGGGAAGTTTTGTTCTAGAAAACCTGAAATTGATAAAAATATAAGAAAGTTTTGAGTGAAGTTGAAACAAAAAATCAGGACTAATGCATTCAAATGCGGTCGATGCAGGCAACAAATGACCCATCTACTGCTTAGTGGTTAGATGTAATTCTGATCACCTTTTTAGCAAGACATAACTTGTCTTGTCTGATGTGACTTTAGTATTATTTCATGTTTATAATAAATGCAAATTTTCAAAAAGTGCCGGCATGACTCTCTGATGCAACCCTACAAGCCTATTTTCGTGCTACTGGAGGGATTTAATTCAATCAATTTTAATCAACTTAAATTAACATCAATATACCAATGATTTTCACCAATTTCTAACCTACAATTTCTCAAAAATCATATAATATCACTTTCTAATTTATTTTTCAAATTTTAATATCTTTTTAGAGTTCTAATCAATGATTTTATATGAAAAAAAGAGAAGAATTATATTAAAAATAATTTAAAAAATTAAAATATATTTTAAGTTAAATTGATTATTATAAAGATAATATTGTTTAATAATTTTAACCATTCATGAAAAATTTTAATGACTTCGATAATTTTGAGATATAGTTTAATTTTTTTTTTTATCCTCAACCAATTTTATCCTTTCCAATTAATTTCATATTAATTCCCGATTATTTCCAATTAATCGGTGCATCAGGTTCAAGGCACATATGCCATCATTGGACATTCATAAATTTTAGTTACCCTAAAAGGGCAGCAGAAAACAAACCACAACTAAGAACTAAACCTGTTTCTGCACGACTTGAGTTCCAGAAAAACCATGGCTCAAAACAGTCAAGCTTGGCTCAAGAAACCACATGACTTGGAATCTACATCAACTCGTGCTTCTGTCCATGACCACACAGTTAAAATTTGAAGTTCATAATTTCGTGGTAGATTGTCAAAATCATCTAGGGGTAAACCCTTCCTGCGTTGCCTGCATCTGATGCTGCCATTTTATCAACAAGAACAATTAGAATTTATCCACGGATGATACAAGCAACGAAAATAAGAGACCTTGCTTATCTAGCTTTCCATGACAAGGCACACAAACAACTTCGGCAATTACATATGAATGGTTCAAAACAAAATGAATGAAAATTTGCTGCGTTTGTCTCAAAAATCAAAAGGCAATTCACATTTCTGAAACTAATATAATATGATTGAAATTTGCTGATTTCCCGAGTAGGGGCAGAACTAGGCATTAGCATTTGGGGTTGGGGTTGAAGTTATAAAATTTTTAGTAGACAATAACATGAAAATGGCGAGACTGAAGTGGCCATATCATAGGATAGGATAAAATGAACACATTACCAGACTTGCATATGTTGAGCTTTCTGCTAAAAACTTGACGAACTCTTGCTTCTTCCTTTCAAAATTATCCTTTGCAGTTTTCAACAGAGCCTGTTCTCTCTTGAGATCTTCCTGCAAATTCTCTAGTCTAAACTTCATGTCCTGGATCTGCGCTTCAGTTTCAGCATACTCGGCAGGTACATCTGATGTCCCAGAGGATTTTGGAAACCTCACATCCACATCTTGCCTAAGAACAGATATGTCCAAATATCATAAACAAAGATTTAGCAGCAAATAAAATCCCAATCATCATTAATCCATGAAAATTAAAGCCACGTCAACAAAGTGTTAAATTTTGATTTGGAACCATGAAGGTAGAAATTTTTTTTTGTGTCAAACAAGTGAAATAAGCATAAAGTTATGATTCTTTATTTTTCCCCCCAGCTAAGGTTCAGTGGTTTGGCAGTTTGTGACAATCTACTAATGAAAAAGGACAATATACAAGATTGGTATTCATGACACAATCCACAAATTTTAGTTAGCTTATAGAAAATTAAACATAATAACATAGCAAAATGCCGTATTGTTATAAACTAATAACCAACAATTCTCATTGTTCTGTTGTTTACCTGATCAAATGAAAGCTAAACCTTTTACGAAATAATGTTCCTTTTCTACAAAGGCCAATTTGTTTTTACTGTAATATAACCAACAAAACCCGTTCATTGAATCCAGAGATTTATTTTTATACATATAAGTTGAAAACAGGCAGAAATCTGGTAAACACAGGTTGATTTACAGGCCCTTAAATTGGAATGGGGGAGAGTCCACCGGAGAAATAAAAATTCCAGGACAAATTGTTTAGAGAAATTAACCATCCTACATAATTTGAAGGGTCATTACTTCCAATTGCAGCAAAAATTTATTTTCAACATCTAAGTGGAAACCTAAATAACAAAGTGTCAAAGAAAATATTAAAAAAAAAGAAAAGAAATTGAAATCTACAATACACATGACCAAAAATAAATACGTCATCTCACTTGTAATGGTAGATTTTCTTACCGACTGCCAAGGGAGAAGACGCCAGAGCTTCTGATCATCCCGCCATCTAAAGAAATAGCTCCATCACTTATTGAGGGGAAAGCAAGTAACATGTCAGCTCTTGTCCTATAAACTTGTAGGCGTGAGAAGAGATTATAAAAAAGAGTCTCTCTAAGACCATGCCCACTTGCAGTTGCACATAACAAGTTTTTGCTGTCAATATTGATCATATTCACTGCATAGCCAAGAAAGCCAGATGGAGACTCCCCATTAGGCAATCTTGGCTTCAAAAGATCAAGCCTCCTCTGTGGGTCATCAGCTACAAATTCACCAGCAAAAGGTCTGGAAAAAAGAGAAGTTCTTAGAATGTCTAAAAATCACAAGGCCGCATCATCAATAAATCAGCATAAGACTCATGCCTCAAATTTTCAAGACATATGACGAGAAACCGGCCATCTATAGCCCTCCCAATAGAAGCACCAAGCCCATGAAGGCCAGAACTTTTAATAACGCAGCCTTCTTTATCGTATGCTTCCAGAGCCTTGACACATTCAAATGTCTTGCAGACAATTGCCAGCATAGTGTCCACTCCTAAGTACTCCGATAAACGACTGCACTCCAGATAAGAAAGAAAACATATCAAGGATGGTGTAAAAGTAATAACACTCACATAGTCACAACTTCCCTCAACCCTCAACCTAAACAGAAATGTGACTCTTTGCAACCATCAAACTATCCTTGGGCAAAGCATCAATTTCAGAACATGTGATACTGTAATGAGTAAACAACCTGTACACTTTATGGATTCTAGAATCTACAACTACAAGACAGAAAATCATTTAATGACAAGCAGCAACTAGACAAGCAAATTACCAAAAGAAAATGAAGCTAGAAATAAGCCTATCTAAAAGCACAGCCACAAATGGAGGAAGATGAAAAAACAGTAAAAATGAATCTAGAAATAAGCCTATCTAAAAGCACAGCCACAAATGGAGGAAGATGAAAAAACAGTAAAATACAAGATCAGACCAACCTGCTAAGATTTTCATCCTCAAGTTGGGCAAGTGAAGCAACAATACCAAGGACGTCTTTGGTAAATGTAAGATGAGATGCCAGAGTGCCATGGCGTGTTTTCAGCTGACACAAAACACTTGCGGCAGATTCCTCGTGCTGAAGAATCTGTCCTGTTGTTTCCTCCTCACTTTGATGGCCGGAATTGTCCTCATTGTCGGTTTTAGATACACTTGAAGAATGATACTTCCCAAGATTAACTGAATTAAAACTTATCAGAGGCAAACAAATGCAGAAACAAATATCAAAGTGCAACATTAATATAAAACCAGAAAATGTCCAAAATTTTAAGTTGACGCAAGAAAATTTGAACTGCACTGTGAAAAAGTTTACCTTTTTTTTAGATAAAAATAGATTACATAGAGAGATAATGTACATTGGACAGAATATAGTAATTGAAGGTGTCTACTCAATATTCTTTATTGATTATGAGCAACTATGCCTAAATGCTTGACCTAATGAATAAGGGGCAAGGGAAACTTACAGTAGAAACTTAGATATCCTCTAAGATTAGGGTTAAAGGTATGTCAATCAGATGTTTATCCAGATTCCGGAGTGCCTGCAGTTTATTATTACAAAATTTTGCCATGGCCCATTTCATCTACAGGTTGAAGCAGGGGCCAACATACTATTTTCATTCTCCAGATGGACTTGATTTACATGGACACATGTAGCTAATGAAACAAATTAATATACCTTGCAAGTCAAGAATGGAGTCAGCTAACTTGTGGCTTTGGGTCTTCAAAAATTTAATATAGTCCTCATGCTGCTTAATTTTCAGGCCTATCATTTGTATATCGCCTTGAAGTCTCTACAGAGATTTAGATATTGCAAAGTTAGATCATTTGATCGTTCTTTATTAAAGTATGAATAACATAATAAAAATAACATATAAGCTATCAAAATTCGGCATCTAGCTATGGCTAGCACTATAATATCAAAATTCTCTTTCCTTTCTTTTGTTATCTATCTCCCTCGCTCTCGTTTTCTTTTTCTTTCTTTTTTTTTTTTTTACCTATTACTCACTATAGATAGTAAAATAAAATCTAAAATCAAATTCCAAATTATTTTCTTATACAACCTTAGAATTGTAAATGACCAATTCTGTTCCTCCATTTTGCATTCCATCCCTTGCAACAACAGAGGTTTCAGTTTGATCCACTTGCATCAATGCTGATGAATCTTGAACCGTCATTGCATCCATTTGAACTGAAAGCTGCAATTAGAGGGTTTATTTGTATTTGCAAATACCATTTCACCACACAAAAATCAGCTGACTCATAATTATAATAAGTTCATTGCACTTTCACTTTACATTGGTGCACTAATCATTCACCAGGAAAAAAAAAAGTACTAATGTACTATCAAGGAACAGCTAGTTACACATACATGCGGCTGGGTGGGAATCATATGAGCATGTTGGTCAGATGATGGTGGATTCATGGCGAGTCAAAGAATTTTCCACATTCCTTCACTTTTACAGCCAGAGGCGAAGCCAGGAGATCATCTGCAGCGAGAAGACCGAGATGGCAACTTTTCATCAAAAAATTTCAGGTTGGTATCTCTAATATTTACTTAGTACTAATAGTTGGAAAAAAAGATTGAGGAGTATCTATATTATTTACTTATAATAGTACTAATGGTTGGGGGCAAAAAAAAAAGAGGGGAGTCAGCTGAAGCCTATGAGACTTCGCCCCTGTTTACAGCCCTCTTGTCCCATACAGAAGCATGGTAACATAAACTTAGTAAAAATAAAGAAAGAAGATACGAGTTGATCTGACAAATTTAAAAAAAAAAAAACGAAAGGAAATAAAATTTTCAGAGAAAAGGTTGCTTACCTCAGAGCGAGTTATCGAGTTGAGTATGGTGGGTGAAGCTCCTTGGTTTCCCTATAATGGCCGTCGATTCTCCGCCACCCGGAAATACTGTGAATGACGACGGCGACACGTCGGGAACGAAGGACGTTCACGGCCAGCGGCAGGATTGCTGGTGGTCACTTGAATTCGAAATGAGAGAAGAGTTTCTAGGGTTAGTTAAATTTTCACTGACGAGGCTCCTCAATTTTGCAAAAAAAAAAAAAATTAATAAAGTAGAGAATTATTTATAAAAAAAAAAAAAAAAAAATCATTTTCACGGTGACCGATTCTTAATAAATAGAATAAATTTTTTATAATTTCCTTCATTAATCTTATTTTTTCAAAAATTCTTCGGACTAGTATAGGACCCGCATTTTATATTGGTTGAGCACATATTTAATTATAATTTCATATAATAACAAAAATCTTAATAAGATTTTAGGTATTGATCTTATAAATGATACAAATCTAGTTAGTTTTATAGTTTAAATAAGACAATTATTTTACTTACACCTAATATTTATATCTCATTTGTTTATCTATCAATTCTCAAACAGTGTTTCAAATTCACATTAGAGTTTTTCTCTCGTATTATTCTCTCATTTGAAAACATATTCCAAATTATAATAACTTTTAAAAATATTTAATTATTTTCCTATGAATCAATAAAATTAAATGTAATTTATTTAATTTAAGTTTAAATTTCTTATTGAACTTGAAATATTGATTATATAAGAACTAATAATCTGAGTTTATATCATGGAGCACAATAAATTAAAAAAAAATTCATGAAAAACTTATAAAAATAATTCAAAGTAAAATAATAAATAACAAAGACCCAAAAACTAAAAATTATATAGTTTTTATGGACGACTGTTATTTATGTGTATTTTTTAGTAGGAGATTATGTTTTAATATTATAATGGGTTTTTTATTTTAATTTTTTAGTTACTAATAAAAAGATTAATTGAAGAAATTATGTGTCACATATATATTTTTTATTTTAATAATAGATTATAATATATCTTTTTAGTATAATAGGTAATTAAAAAGTTAATTATAAAGATTATGTACCACATATTTTTTTTTTACTGAGACTTATTTTTATAATTTAATAATAAGAAATTGTACTATTAATTAATTAAATTAATATGTTTCTTATTTTAATAGGAAATTATGTTTTTATTGTAATGTGTTTCATATTTTAATAATAAAAAATTATAGAGATATTTTAATTATTAATTATTTAATTTAATTAATAGGTTTGGTATTTTAATCGGAGATTATATTTTTATACAGTAATAGGTTTCTAATTTTAATTATACAATTTAATAATAAAAATTATAAAGAAATTTTAATACTATAATTTAATAATAAATAGGAGATTCTATGTTCCTATCGTAACAAGTTTCTTACTTTAACAATTTATTATTTTAATTTATAATTTTAAAGTAAAAAATTAATTCTAGAGATATTTTAAAAATAAAAATTTATTATAGAGATAGATGACATATATTAAATTAATATGTTTCTTATTTTAATAGGAGATTATGTTTGTATTTTATTATAGGTTTCTAATTTTAATTTTTAATAATAAAACTACTTTAGATATTTTAATTTTATAATTTAATGTATTCTTATTATAATAGATTTCTTATTTAATAAAATGTAATAGTGAAATGCCACGTAACTCGATAGAGAGGCTTAAAAATATTTATAGGTTTCTTATTTTAATTTTTAATATAAAAACTAATTTTAGAAATATTTAAATTTTACAATTTAATGTATTCTTATTACAATATAAATCTTATTTAATATCAACATTATGTAAGTCCGAATATGAGAAAGATTTGTTGATAAAAGTTGTAGGTTTGTATGTCAAATATGTATATATTTTTACATATTGTGATTTGGAGTTCAGATGAAGTAGATATAATTGATGTAAAATGCCTAATTTGAAATTATTATTTTCTTATAAATATAAGAGTAATTTTTTTTATCCATATTTTGGTCGAAACATAACGATAATGGATTTTGTTTTAATGTTTATGATTTGCAAATTGATAATATGTAATTTTTTCCATGTAACACTTTATATCTGGAGAAATATTTATCCTTTAAAATAAAAATAGGAAAAATAGTTTTTTTCTAAACACACACCCATTGCGTGGGATAAATTAAAAATAAAAAAGAAAAAATTGGAGTCACAGATGTGACCAAGATACAACCATGACTAAATTGTTAATTACCCAACTGATAATTATATTATGATTGTGTGAAAAAATATTACTATATTTCATTTCTTTGTGAGTTAAGTAAAATATCAATGTAACTGAAGATCGATAATGTGACTAAGACACATATAATGTAACTTTTAGTCACCAATATGATTGAGGTAAAAATGTGAGTTTAACGAAGATTAGTGGGAAGTATGTAAACGATGTGCATTTATTAGAAAGTCTAAATCTGGTTTGCTATTATAACAGTATATGTCGATGATATGAACCTAATTGGGACTCCTGGAAAGCTTCTAAAAACTACTAAAGAGAATTTGAGATGAAAGACTTGAGAAAAATGAAATATTGTCTCGGCTTGCAGATTAAGCATAAAATTAACAGAGTATTTATCCATCAGTTTGCATATATTAAAAAAATTCTCAAACGTTTCAACATGAATAGTGCTAATCCATTTAGTACTCATAGGTAGTCCGATCTCTCAATCCTAAAAAATATCAATTCTGTCCTAAAAAATATAATGAAGAGATACTTGGTCCAAAGGTATCATTTCTGAGTGCAATTAGTGTCTTGCTATATTTAGCTCAATGCACCAGACCATTTATTGCATTCTTGATTAATTTATTGGCAAAATTTAGTTTTGCGCCAACTCGATGACTATTGGAATGGCTTTAAACATATCTTTCGTCATCTCCATGGGACTTTATTCAAATGAGCTAACACAAAATTCAGGCCTTGTTGGTTACACTGATACATGATATCTCTCTGACCTGTTGGATTCTCCTATAACATCCCAAAGATCTATTAAGCATACAATTGTGTGAATTAACAAAGTAAGTTGCGGAAAATACTCACTTTGATCGGGTAAGTAGGATGTGGAGATAACAAAATTTTGCAATCTTTATCAAGTGCTCCAAGCTCTCCTTTGTATGTATGTTGAACTCCAAACTTTGATATTTGAATTCCAAACTGAAGAGGATAGTTTCCCTATCACCTTCATAGACCCTTTAGTGTGCTAGCAATCAAGATTTTTGAATCAAAAATCACTTAATAAGAACCCTAGGTTCACGCCAATATTGAGAGAAAAAAGGAAGGAGTTTTCGGCCAAGCTAGAGAGGGAGAGAGTTATATGTGTTTTTGATTTTCCAAAAATCAAATAATCAATTACCAAACTTCCAAAGTTAGTAAAGGTCCATCACAAGTCAAAATAAAAATAATGAAAGTGTAAGAAACAAGTTAACATCAACTAACAATTTCCATCAACATAAAGTAAGTAGTTGACTAGTGATGTGACTTATTGTGGGCCTGTACTTTAATTCAAAATCCGAGTGGGCCCGCAAAATACATATCGGGCCCTGGTTCGTTAATCCGAATTAACGAATTTTCCATTGCGACTTATTAAATCAAATTTAATTAAATAATAATGTCTCGTAAAATTATTACAAAAGTCACTCACGAATTAATCTAATTTAATTCGTTTGCCCGAATTAAAATTCAATTTTAATTCAACTTTGAAATATAATTTTATTTAATATATCAAATATATTATTTGATCAATTAATTCCAAATTAATCGTTCTTTCTCTAGTATTTGAATTTTATCCTAGATAAATTCTTTCCGCAATTAATCTTAAATTAATTTTCTCTCTCTCATAATTAATCCTAGATTAATTTTATTTGAGTCATGCGTCATCGGTGAATCTTCGGGAAGCGACCCATAAGATCCCTGGATATGTTGGTAGTAAATCCGATCGTTGGACTATCCGAATATATGCGTACCCGGTAACACGTTCTTACCGATTTACAAGACATGGTTGGCTTCTAGCAAAACACCGTGCCTACCCAATTCTCCAGAAATATTCTTTTATGAATATATAATCTTTGTCAGGCGCAGTATACATAGTATTGCGTATAGCGATCCAGTATCAGATGTCACATGTTAGGCCTGAGGCTGAAATAGTGTTTGTCCTATACGAAGCATATATCGGATCACTAGCAACTAGTCTCTTTAATCGGATAATCATGACCTTGTCATATTATCCCGATGGTTGCAACACAGTAGAGTACCAGTTTCGTATCACTGCGTGATCATCATCTCCATATGACTGAAGTGATACTTCCATCTTGACATCACACCCAATACACTACGATTCTCAATAAACCCAGAATAGGCGTACACAGAACCTGTTAAAGTCGCGGATGACCAAAACCAAAGTGTACTGATTGTCGCAAGTCTCAGCGATGCAAGTCTCAGGTTAAGACGAAATACACATACCCTGATTCGGATTCCCATAGACACATAGTCACACTACCAATGAGATTCCGAGGGGTCTATCCATAGCGAAGCTGTTTCCGTACCATCGGTAAACACAACCTCCTATCACACTTGTATAAGCATCCAATACTTAAACATATGAGAACCATGTCGTTATGCTTCCATAACGAGCACAAATGCAATACTAGTCTATTCCGCATTATCAATGTCCAGTCTCGACAATACTACGACTAGTGATATTTAATAATTAAATTTTCGTGGACTGATACTGTCTCATATCTTCTTAATCCGGAACTAATCATAAGGACTTTTATCATTTATATATTCAAGTAATCTAATTACAAAATTCTAAAATAGAAATTTTCTTTGTCACATAGTTAATTTGTACAAAAACCATATTGTCTTTTACAAATAGTGATGTAATGGGTCATAACTGTCCAACATGACCCTCGTAAGACACGTTCACACACAAGGTATGTTTTTACCTATAATAACACGATAATTTCATGGCGATCTACAAATCAGTCTTTTGTTGCCACATCTTATAATCACTCAGAGATACTTGCACTACACGAAACAAGCATAAAATGTATATGGTTAAGGTGACTTATCCATCACATTCAGAGCACGTGCAACTTAAACTCTACCACCGGTATGCCAACAGTGATATATGAAGATAATGCTGCTGCCTATATAGTATAAATTAGAGGAGTGTATATCAAAGGAGACAGAACCGAACATATCTCACCAAAATTCTTCTATACTAATGAGCTCCAGTAGAGCAAGTAAATTGATGCCAAACAAATAAGATCAACCGATAATTTTGCAGACTTATTTACGAAAGCTTTACCGACATCAATATTTGAGAAGCTTGTATATAGTATTGACATGAGTTGACTTAGTAAATTATCTTGACGATATCTTTCATTAGAGGGAGCATATTCATTGATGCGACACAAGTGCATTGTACTCATTTTTCTTCGATCAGGTTTTGTCCCACTAAATTTTACTGGCAAAGTTTTAATGAAGCAATGTTATTCCATCCATAAGTCAAATAAAGGGGGAATGTTGTAAATATATGTGTATTATATATATTATTGTGGTGATCCCAACAACTTAATATTTATCTTGTATTTCATTATTTAGATAATCATTTTATTATTTTATAACTTATTACACCGTAACTCCTCCCTATAAATATAGAAGAACCACATTGTAGTTTTGGATCAATTTATTCAAAAAAGAAAATTATTAATTTTAAAATTCAAATAATAAAGAGATGCTCATGAAAAAAAAAAATCAAAATTTTAAAAGAGAGGAGAGACTGACGTTCCCAAATGGCACCGCCCATGAAATTGGGGAAAAGTGTATTGCCTTCCCTTACTTTTTATATCAACAAAAATAGAAAACAATATAAAGAGGACACGTGTTTCTGGTAACCGCTGCAGGCGTGGCAACTGTTCACTTTTTTTTTTTTTTGGTTAGTAGTTTTTATCGCTCAAAACTCTTCAGCTGTTCGGTAGCTGCCATGTAAACAAACCTTTCTTTTAACTGTTAGTTTTCGTTTTCGTTTTCGTTTTCGTTTTCGTTTTCGTTTTATCAATTTATTAAAATATTCTTACGTACGTATATTCTGAATATTCCTTTGTTACATGTTGTTCTTTATGTTTTATGTAATTGATTTTCTGAATTATTTACAGACAGACTGCATGCATGCATGTGCAATGGATTTATCTTTCCATTATTAAAAGCTTTATATCTTTTTATTTATTTATTTATTTATTTTTAAATTTAACTTGTTACCCGACAAAGATCCTTCAATTCTCAATTGTTTTTCTACTTGAATTTGTGACTATCATATTCGTTTTCCTTTTTTGGCCATAAAAAGTTAACAAATCTGAACTCGCTCGGTGCCCTTTTTGTTTTTTAATTTTTGTCCTGACATTGATGATTGATTTAAAATAATATATTTGTTTATTTACCTAATGGTTCTCTAATCTCTGGTTTTCTTTATCTTTATTTGATGTTTTTAGAGATTGAAGGTAACAAATTCTTGGATCAAAAAAATGGGTTTGCATAAAAGTGAAGTTCCTGTGTGCCCCAGCAATTTGCATTGTGAAGAATGGGCTAAAATATACATGGGATATTGCCTTTGTAGTGTTAAAGATGGAGTTTCATTAGCCTTAGGGTTGGCCAGTGTGATCAGTTGGGGTGTGGCTGAAATCCCTCAAATCATCACTAATTACAAGGAGAAATCCACTGAAGGCCTCTCAATTATTTTTTTAACCACATGGATTATTGGGTATGTTTGCTTCGATTCTCTTATCTAACTGTTGTTGATCTTTCTTTTGAATCTTATGTCTGCTTATGATTTTCTATTGTAACCAATTTTGCAGGGATCTTTCAATGTTTTTGGCTGCTTGTTGGAACCAGCTACTGTAAGTTTTTTCATATCTCACAATGATGTATTACCTTTTTATTTTTTAAAATACAAGTATGTTCCATTTGCAACTTTACTTTCGTGTCCATTAATATCTCACAGAATTCGTCGTTTGTTCATGGTATCAAATGGTCTCTTCATTGGTAATTTAAATACTATGTGACTCATTTACATGTAAGGCTTCTCTGTTTGACATGTGCAGAAGACAATTTGAAATATTCTAAGCATACAGGTTCATGGGAATCTCATAATGAACTGACATTTAATTAGTAGGATGCCTATAAATTGTAGGACATTTGGCTTTATTGAGTGTAATTTTAATAACTCAGTAGATGCGCATTTGATTTTATTAAGAAAATTTAGTATTTCACAAAGCTTGATCTCTTTCCCTGGAGAATCATTCCAGAAAGTAAGATTTGAATTTTTGCTTAATAGACCATTTTGCTCTCGTATTATTGTTGAAGAGGTGAAGAAAATTCTCTACCAACATTAGCTCTTATCCTACTAGATGTAGTCAATTTTTTGTGCATGATGGACAATTTTATTTCACATAGTTAATTGTAACTTTTTGCTTGCTTTTGCAGCTTCCAACTCAGTACTATATGGCAATGGTGAGACTGTGTGCTTAATCATGAAATTCTATGAAGCTTAATTGATTTCTATTTTAGTTTCAGCTTATCTCATGTTCTTAACTTTTCTCGCTTTCATGTTTCGTGCAGTTGTATACACTGACTACCGTGATTCTTACTGCACAAACCATTTACTATGGTCACATTTATCCTCGACTAAATTCTAATAGACTACCCCACAAGGTAAGAATTTGTTGGCTCATTTTTTTCTTGTTATAATTTATGAAAAAATTACATGTCTACTTTGGTTGTTAGGATCAAATTACTAATTGCAAGTGGAAATTAAAGAAGGTACTCAACATTTTAGGCTGCGCAAATTGGGTGAACTGCATTTTTTAATTTTTGTAGGAGACAAATCATAGTTCTAGTTAATGGTCATAAAAGTTTGGATTCCTGTGGGTTTTCTTTGAATCGCTACTAAATCAATATCAACGTGTACTTGGATCAAGCTCAGTCAGAAAATTAAGATATGATATGAAGTGAAACAAGATTTAAATCAATCAGTTAGACCACATTGAAATTTGATTATGTATTTGCATGACCTCTTATATTATTTTTCTCTTAAGCATTTTTTTAAACACGTGTGAAATACTTAAAATGCTTTGTACTTGCAATGTAGGGTCTCAAGCCTAACCAAACTGAGGCTGCAGAGAAGACTAGGCAAAGCAAACAAGTAAACAGTTCTATCAAATGGACAATCGGTTCTGACACTTCTGAGAGAGAAAATGCCTCGACTCCTATTCCTCTTCCAACATTTCCTCGAAATGCTTCTCTTGGGGGAGAATTATACTATACGTAATTACATTTGTACCCTGTGTTATGTAGTGGACACCATTGTGCTCTATTGAATTAAATACTAGAAGTATCAGACATTGTGAATATGTATACGCACATGTGTCTGTTTGGATGCTAGTGTCCTTGGTTAAAATGTGAATGTCGACTGCCCATTCATGAAGGGGCTCCTGTATTTAGTGGATTCTGAACAGCTTGCACGTTCATCAATAACTCCTCAACATCTATTGTTTATATGAGAATCTCATATTACTTTGTGAATTTATCAGGTCTGCAAGATCTCTATCAAGGAGTCATACACCTACAGCAGGATCAGTCTTAGCACAAAGAATGAGTCCCTCCTCTCATCATACTAAGAATTCCATAGAAGAGCCATTGCTTGGTAGACATGCTTCTACACAATCAGCACCATCTACAAACACCAAAACAATGCTTTGCTTGGTGAGCTCTCTTATAATTACCTTAATGTCTTAAGAATAACATCCTGTTCTGATTAGATAGTATAAACTTTTGAACATTGTCTTCTCATTTCAGGTCCCAATAATGATATTCCTTGCTACATGTAATCTCCACCACTCAAACATTGAACATAACATGGTGTTTGAAAAACCAAACAAAGGATTTGTGATGCAAACAAGGAGAAAGCTGTTGCAGGTAGTTCAAGTTACAATCTTGTTTTCTTTGTATGTAACTCTATTTTAGGTTCTAACAAGTGCAGATGCGGCTAGTTCATTTGATTTTTGGCTATTGCTTGTCAAATAATAGCTATATGTGGGAAGTTTTGGATAGACAACTTGGCAAGTTATTTCAGAGATAGTTTGTTGATCATCAAAAGAAATATAGAACTTCTGTGTATTTATCATCCTAAGAAACTTGTTAAAAATATAGCAACTCACTTGTGATGCCCCATTTCCTTTGTTATTTTTCCTCTTTTTTCAAGCTTCACTTTAGATTTCTTCACTATTTATTTTTCATTATGACATATTAACACAAAATAATTCGGGAATTTGAGAACCAATTATTTTTGTGGAACGTGATTTGGTTCAGGTAAGTGGTGGATTGTTACAAGAAAGTGGTACTGGAGGAAGCAGCGGGATTGGAAGTTTCCTTGGTTGGGCAATGGCAACAATTTACATGGGTGGACGGCTTCCCCAAATTTGCTTGAATGTGAGGTTTACTCTTTTACATGCATACATGAGTTGGTAGTAGTTTTTACTATTCTTCAGAAAGAAGTTTTTCTTTCTGTTTTCACCTTCCTAATGATTTTATAGATCAGGGTTGCACAAGTGTTTCTGGCCTGTTCTAATAGAAATCCTAGGATATTGGAAAGATGTATGGATGAAGACTACGTACCATATTTGTGTTAGCAGAATTGTTTCCTTGCTGGTGTTTCTTTGCACTATGGATGTAGTGGATCCTCTTCTTTTTGCAATCTGAAAATTACTGTTTTAATTGTATTCTGAAACTTCTGGTTTTTGATCATTTTTTTTTCTTTTTGCAGATGAGAAGAGGCAATGTGGAGGTAAGCAAATTCCAGGATTGAAATTGTACTTTCAGCAAATATATACACATACTCCTGTTCATCAGGGTGGAAAAGAATTGCTTGATGCAGCAGCAAAAAAGAAAAGAGAGTGAGCCT
The DNA here is from genome assembly GCA_019454045.1 of Zanthoxylum bungeanum. Lineage (NCBI taxonomy): Eukaryota > Viridiplantae > Streptophyta > Magnoliopsida > Sapindales > Rutaceae > Zanthoxylum > Zanthoxylum bungeanum. Next base: position 25,187 of record SKCR01048927.1, read on the forward strand.
GTGTGAGAGCAAATATGATGACTGTGTGACCTCCTTTTATGAATGATATTGCAGGGGCTTAATCCTTTGATGTTCGTCTTTGCTTTCATGGGTAATGCAACATATGTAGCAAGGTGAATATGTTATATCCATCATTCTCATTCTCCTCGTGGCCTGTCTTCTTTTCAGCTCATGTCAGATTGCTTTACGCTGGTACCATATATCGTCAATACGTATTCTGTCTCAGCTCTCTAAGGAGATATAAATGTTTTTTCTGTTGCAGTATACTAGTCAACAGCTTGGATTGGTCAAGAATCAGGCCAAATTTGCCATGGCTGGTGGATGCAGGAGGCTGTATGCTGCTTGATTCTTTTGTATCCTTTTTAAAATGATTATGATTTTATCTTCTCTTAGCACAGTCGGCTGTCTTTCTTCAACAATGCTTAGTAACTGGACCTAAAAGCTTACCTTCTTAATTAGTAAAACATCTACACTGTCACTAGGTGCCCAACTAACAATTTTGTACCCTCTTGATTGTCAGCTTTGACACCATCAGCTTGAAAAATTCTATCAAATTGTCTGAACCTTAATGTCTTGTCTAGATTTTAATCCAGTTTATCTACTTCTGGTATCGGTCATCCCAAGAGAATAAGCATCAAAACTGTAATTCAGCCTAGAAGATGACAACATCCAAGTAATTGAAGGTATCTCCCTCTTGCTGTGCGTTTGTGTGTATGAGTTCTTGTTTCTTTGGTATTGGCATCTCTGTGTGTTATTGAATACAGGGTTTTATTGATGGGGTTGTTATTGTAATTCAATTATTAGTCTCACGATCATGAATACTGGTAAGGGGTTTAGGTGACTAACTCAACCTAAACCTATTCTATACACTCTTTTTTCTCTCTTTTATGTAGGACGGATGGGAGAAAAGAAAGAGGGAGAAACAGAAAATGGTGGATATTAGCCGGAAACTTAGAAATTAGAGAAAAATTAGAAACTAGAGAGATTAAAAAAACTGAGAGAATAGAATCATTCTCCCCAAAGATCAAATAGCAGCTGACCAGAGATCGGCTGTTAGTGTGTATTTATATGTGGCTATATGCATGCTTCCTAATTTTGTTTAAATAGGTTGTGGATTCATCATTATATGCTTGCTTCGTCTTAAGTTAAGAGTCGAGCTATCATTGGAGCCCAAATATCTAAAATTTTAGTCTCTCTCTATGTGTCATTTGTCATTTTTCAGTCACATGTGAGTGAATAATATATCCAGCCACCAGGAAAAAAGTGACAATAATCTAAATGACAGTGCTGAAGTATATTAGATTCATGAAAGTCGGTTGGATGCTCAAATGTCGTGATGCTTCGATGTCTGTCTAAAAACATGTACCAGTATCTTCGAGTATTTATCACAAGTAATCAATGTAACAGAGACATTTCTAGCCAAAACACAGTACATGGGAAATAATATTTGATTTGGGAAGGGAGTTGGATGATTAATTAGTATTTGAAGGTATTGGTGTTGCCAGTTTGCACCGGTTTATGCGTTATTAACTCCTTACAAGACATCTTAATGTGCAGTGAAAATGGCATACAGGAGACCTGTTTGCGTCACCGAGAACGATTCAGATAATTTTGCTGGTTGTTCTTTTTTGCGAACTTAGATAGATGCAAGTATGAAGAGCGAGGACATTACATTTTCCTGTTAACTGAATTCATGATAATCAGGTTTTGTTTCTTTTAGCATTATGCATTCAGTTGTCCACCTGGGAAAAAGCTTATATGATTCATCATGAATGAACTGTATTTCTATGGTTACTAGTGCTCTATTTTTATATAATAATAAAAGATTTGAGAATAAGTTTTGTTTATCTTTTGAATAAAAGAAAAAAACATCTGGGGCATTTTATGAAGAAAAATATTAAATCTTATGTGGTGTTTTAGGGGAAAAAGCACTGATTTTTTTTTTTTTTTTTTTTTTTTTTTTTTTTTTTTTTTTAGGGTGTTGCGTAATTGAGTAAAATTTAAATAATATTTTCTTATAATAATACACATTTTAGGAGGAATATAATTTAAAATAGGATTTGTATCTTTTAAATAAAAGAATTACATGTTTTTTTGGAATCGTTAGAAACCTCGACGTCAAACCATCCCTTTCGGGTTTAAGCGGAGTAGGTAAAATCTTCGGTTGTCTCAAGCTCTTACAAGAAATGCACTCCCTTTGAACCAAAGACTTCAAAGTGAGATCCTGAGTCATACACCACTAAGTCACGTCCATTGGGCAAGAAAAAACTTATATGACGTTTCAATGAGAAAAATCAAAATTTTATGTGGCATTTTAGGATAAAAAAACACACGTATATATATTAGAGGATGAATATAATTAAAAATAGGATTTTATATTAAAAAAAAATAATATGTGCCAGGAAGAAAAACAAAAATCCTATATGAAATTTAAGAAGAAAAACACTAAGCTTTTAGATGTACAAAGATAAAGATCGAATCTTCACTAGCTCATTTTTAATGTATCCGTGCTTTTAAAATCACGACCCATAGTGATTATACCCGTCAAAATGACTTGGGCCAAAATTATCTACCCTATACACATCCAGACGATCAACATACAGTAGAATATAAGAGAGATTCTTTGGTGCAACAGTGGTATGGGTGACGTGGTACCACGAGCCAATTATCCATTAACATGTAGAGTTTTTTTTTCCTATTTTTTAGTTATTTTTTACTTTCTAACACGCGTGACAGTGAATGATTGGCTTGTTGCATAGATGACGTGATACCACTGTTACATGGAAGATTTTCTCAGAATAATATAATATAGGTAGCTTTGTTCAGAAGGAACTGTTGACACAGCAGCCATTTCAAAATAAAAATAAAAAATAAAAAAATCATAATTATTATTTTTAAAAACAAGAGCCACTACACATGATTCACAAGTAAAATCTGAAACCATCACAGGTCTTGGTCCTTCGATTATTAACGAAACACGATATAACTTATCTTTAAAAAAAAAAAAAAAACACACCAGCAAGACTGAGGTGACGAAGTCTCAAAAGGCACCTAATTGTTTCTGTTAATAAATGTTTTTCCACACTCTAGTTAATACTCATGAAATTACATAGTTATATAGAAACCTTCTCTTAAGAAATAGTGGAGTTTTTGCTACTGATTTGTAGAGATGGTCAACAGACCAACGCATGGCCTGTTAAGATAAGGACCATTTGTGCTAGCGGGTCCGCACAGTACGACCCATTTAATTAATGGGTCGTGACATGCCAAGCTCATTAGTAAAATAGAAGGTTCAGCATAGCCCATGAACACGACCCATGAGCACGCTAGAATTTGTTTTCATTCGTTTTTGAGTTTCCGGACTCTAATTCAGTCCCGATTTTTTCTTATACACTCGTAGTGGAATGTAATATAATATTCTATAAAATTATTTAAAAATACACCAATGCTTTATATCTACGGGGTTAGACTCACTTCCGCTGCCCGTGACACTTATCTGACCCTATGGGTCCCACATCCGCCCCAACACTTTGTGCATCATTTCAAAGGAGCATACGCGCCAATGAAGACAATTGGCTCCTTAATGACGATGAAGCAGTGGGATGACGAGCCGCATAATAACATAATAGACAGATACCACAACTTAGTATTGGAAGTGTTGGCATACGAGTCATCGAAAGTGTTAGAGAGCTTAAAGGAACACTAAGAGTTGGGAGATTATGGTCCCATCTTAGAATCTAGAAAGTGTCGGATTATGCCACAACCTTGGAATGTGTTATGAGGTTTGTGTATCTAGAGGAATAAGAAACGGTAGCCCGATGAGGTACTACTCGGGAAAATAAAGAACCAAGGAAAGACCTTCATCGTGACAGTGGCGGTGGATGGAGAGGATCGGGCCCAAAGAGGGAGAAGTTCAGACCCATGACTCTGGATAACCTAGCACCAAATAGGGCGCCTCTAATCCAAGTTGCGCATGTTGCAGGGGCCACGACTTACACAACCTTCAACATGCCTTTGTCCCAAATTGCACGAGAGTTGCTTGATAAAGGATTATTGATAGAGCCCGACCCCAGAAGGTACCCGGTTGATAAAAAGGGACGCTATGACTTATTGTTCCCATCAAAACACGAAGGATTGTGTCATTGAAAGCTGCAGAGACATGCAGGAGTAGGTTGAAGACGTGGTGAGGAATGGTTACCTCAATGAATGTATCGATCATGAGTCCGTGAGACTAGGCATCGCAGGTAGCAAAAGTCTTTAGAACGAGTACCCACCACCTGGAGCAGCTTGACAGAACCCAGCTGAAGAAGCCCTGGAATGCATAAATTCTATCAATAGTTCATCTTTGTAAAATGACTCGCAAAGAGTTGCAAGATGGGCTGTAGATCTCTAAAATACAAGTTGTCATGGTGGTTTTTTTACCCCGAGGAATGATCAAATACCAAGGAGGAGTAGAGTGAAAATTACATAGCCAAAAGTGAGGTGACAAAGGCCCAGAACGAGGTGGGGTTTGACAAAGAGACCTGACCTCGTTGTACAAAGGAGAAATCTCGAGAATAGATCATTTTAAGGATAAAGCAAGTTGTGATACTAACCCGACCACATGAAGGGTGTTGATTTGGGGTTTTCCAAAAGTTTGAACAGCCCGACCGGATGAGGTCATTGTCTGAAAACCCGATCTAGTTGAAGAGTAGCTAAAGAGAGATTTGATCAATATCATCTACCTCAATGTGCCGACCCGAGAAACAAAGATGGGATCATAGTTGACCAGTATTGAAGTCATAAGATATATGCTCTACTTGGGAAGGTATGCTTTCAGAAAGATGATAATGACAAAGGGAAAGAAGCGGTCCACAGTGATTATATGCCCTACCAGCCGTCATACGCCGGTGTAGTGGTAGAATAATGGTAGAGTATAGCCACCATAGGCCAATACAATAGCATAGAAATGAGCTAATCTGATTGGCTGGATTATGGGTGGCTGAGACTGACAGTAGCTATAACGATGACCTAGTGACATAATCTAACATCATGGTTGGTGGAATAATGTATTTTTAAAGCCTATATAAATGGGTTAAAGCCATAAATTCAGGGGTTGATAATTTTTTTTATCTTACTACTTGAAAAATATTTAATGCTTGAGCACTAGAGATAAAGAGAGAAAATTGATCAGTTACTCGATCATTTGAGAGAATTATAATGAGTTTGTGTAAGACACGATGTGTGTTATTCTGGTTTTAGTTCATTCCACCATTTGTAGGTCAGGTCGGTCTTGACCCTGAATATTTTTGAAATACCATATTTTTATCATGTGGACGTAGGTAGGTACCACCCTGCATCGAATCACGTAAACTTTGTGTTTACCATGTATGCTTGCTCTATTTGTGTGGTCTCTACTAATCAAAAAAATTCACTATTCGAGGGATGAATTCCCTATTTTGCTATTTGAACGAAAAATAACATTCGACAGTTGACGCCGTCTATAGGGATTAGTTTAAAAAGTAATACAACACACTAAGACAATGGCGGAAGATGGAAATCATAGAGCTCTAGAGGCCTTAACGACGGTGTGGATGGAAAAGATGGAAGAAAACCTACGATTAGAATGGGGAAATGCTAGAGAGGATAATGAGGCAACTTAAACCTTTTTAAAGGCAATGATGGAAGATCGAGAAGTTAGAGGAAAAAAAATCAAGAGAGGAGGTTCATGGAGGGCCTAGTCGCTGGAGGGAAGAAATTACCGGTGTGAGAAGACCAATTGGTGGGTATGGGGAGCCCGCACAAGGTCAGGTCGATTGTCATAGCCAGTGTCGGCTAGTTAAGAGCCTAGGGAGAGGCATGACAACAGGCAAACCCAAAATCATCTAGTAACAGCCTCTACTTTGGGGAGAGTGACCTGAACCGTCATCATGATCGGGGCATAGAGCTCTAAGTGGGAGAAACAGAGGAGAGTATAAGGAAGCCTCCAGCAGAGTCCAGGAAGATACCAATGGTCATTTACAAGATTGGTTCCAACGAGAGATAAAGAGACGAGAGATAAACACGCGAGGAGGTGCTCGAGATGATCAAAATATGGAGACAACGTCTCCATTCACAAATGAGGTGTTAGAAGCGGAGTTCCCAATCAGATTCTCCATGCATGCGATGAATATCTACAAGGGTAATGCATACCCTAAGTCCCATGTTGAGAAGTTCATTTTGCTTATGGAAATTCAAGACATCGTTAGAGAAGAGTTCTGTAAGGCTTTATCATGACTTTGGGTGGGTTGGCCAGCTTATTGTTCAGTAACCTAACAAATGGATTGTCAACGACTTCTCCTAGTTGAGGAAGTCTTTCATGTGCCATTTCAAAGGAGAATGTGAACCAAGGAATACAGTTGGCTCTTTAAGAACGATGAAGCAACGAGATGATGAGCCGCTGAAGAACTTTATAGACATATACCATAACTTAGTATTTGAAGTGGGGGCATACAAGTCACTGGAAGTGTTGGAGAGCTTTAAAGGAACACTGAGGGTTGGGAGATTGCAGTCATATCTTAGGATTCAAGAGATGCTGGATTATGTCACAGCCTTGGAACAGACTAGGAGGTTTGTGACTTTGTGTTACTAGAGGAAGAATATGAGATAGTCTGAGAAGGTATTGCACGGGAAAAGAAAAAACCAAGGCATGACCTCTATTGTGACAGTGGCGATTGATTGAGGGGAACAGGCCCAATGAGGCATGAGTTCAGGCCCATGACTCGGGGTAACCCAACACTCTAGAGGATGCCTCCAATACAAGTTGCACATATTAAGGGAGGCACAGATTACACGACCTTCAACATGCCTTTGTCCCAGATAGCACGAGAGTTGCAAGATAAAGGATTATTGACTGAGCCCGACCCCAGAAGGTTTTTGATTGACAAAAGAGACTTCATGATGTATTGTTCCCATCACAACATGAGAGATCATGTCATTGAAAGCTGTAGAGACCTGCAATAGCATGTTAAAGACCTGGTGATGAATGGTCACCTCAAGGAATGTATCGATCATAAGGCCATGAGAGCTAGGCATCGCAGGTAGCAGAGGTCGTTAGGACGGGTGCCTATCACTTGGAGCCGCTAGACGGCATCTAGCTCAAGAAGTCATGAAATGCATAAATTCTATCAATAGAGCATTTTTTTAAAATGACTTGCAAAGTGTTGTGAGATGGATGATAAATCCTTAAAATACAAGTAAAATTTTCCCATTTTTAATAATTTACTTGCACTTTTATACAATTGTTGTTTATTTAAATGAAAATGACTTGCTTGGTATTTTTTGGAAGTACATGTGATCGATGTCTGCAAAAAGGTGCAGGACAATGTGCAAAAAATGCGCACCTCCATGGCACTAAATCACTAGTGAAAATATCAAATTCTTCAGGCCTAAATGCGAGACCCGATGATTTGCATCTTTGAAGACATTCAAGACTTGCGTGGTGTTTAAAGCCTCATGATAACTATAACACATATGGAAAAATGGTCGACGTGACATTTGGTGCCTCAAGGTAACCATAGCATGTACATATTTAAGACATCTATGAGATACTCTAGTAACCTCGGGTTTTAATAGTAAAGGGAGAAATAATTCCCTCATGGTGTTTTCCGCCCACATTGACAATAAGAGGTGCATAGTATGGGAAAAGACGCAGGCCTTCGTGGCCTTTGTAGCCTCGGGATCTGCCGTGAAAAGGGGGAATGCCCCCCATGACATTGGTCATCCCTTCTCGGATCCTTAAGAGCATAGCGTTGAAGGACTAGATGACCTCTATGACGATTTCAGACTCGAGGCTTGCCTAGTATGAGGAGGAGAATGCCCATATGGCATTGGACACCCCATGATCCGTAGCTCAATTTGCCAAGATATTTAGACTATAAGGTTCAAAATTTTTATTTTGGGTAATATAAGATAGGACATTGCCTCATTTGTCTTGACGTTTTTGGCTCGGTATGGAGTGTGTGAAACGTTACCCCTGTTACGCTTGTCGTCTAGTTTTATTTTTATGCAGCATGGTGTTGGATGCCATTATCAATGTTTGTGGGTGACTTGAGGTTGAAATATTTTCCCTCGTGGTCTTTCAGTTTAAATGGCTTGTGGTTGAGAATGCCCCATTGATGCCTTATTATTATGATTGGCTCGATGATGAGTATGTCTTACCGATACCTTATTTTCGTGATTGGCTCGGGGTTGGATACGTCCAACTGAGGCCTTATTATTATGATTGGCTCGGGACTGGATTCATTCTGTCGATGCCATATTGTTGTGTAAATGGTAAGATGATGGCTTATTCATATATACTACTCGACTCGAGGAGATTCGTATTGACGGTGGTGTGTACTTCCAACTTAGGAATCACCTGTGAGTCATTCAGTATTCGCTCCAACGAATACCCACATGTTTATAGAGCTTCCAAAGCTCATGATATTATAGGTTAAACTATTGGAACTCCAATTTCAATATACGACATGTGCTAGTTTTCTAGGTTTTAGGAATTCGACCGTATTCCAAAACCAATGACTATGAATATTTACTTTAAGAATAGTTTGTAATAGTAATACAATCCCAATTTCGGACCACCCAGTGTCCAGTATTATTACATGACTATTCTAAGGTTGATGTCATTCTTTGCATATTTATATATCAATCTAATATGCATAATAACATTACCATTAATAAGGTTGAAATAAAAATATAGTTATTTTATTAATAAATAATAAAATATGTAATATATTATTCGGATTGGCACTCAACGCACCAACTCCAACAAACTCACACTTGCTTAGTGCCAATCCAGTTGGTACCGTAGTCCTATCTCCTCCACATGTTTATCAAATAACTTAGGAGGTAAGACCTTAGTAAGCGGGTCTACAATTTTATCTAGTTCTTGAACGTTCAAGACCACTATTATTTTCATTCAATAAAATCTGTAATCACGTGATATTTTCTTTCCACATGTTTAAACTTGGAATGCGCTCTCGACTCATTAGCCTACGTAATGGCTTCGTTATTATCACAATATAATGGGGTTAGATCCTCAGTATTAAGCCTAATGTCAAGTTATATGATAAAATTTCTAATCCAAACAGCTTCTTTAGCAACTTCTAAAGCCGCTATAAATTCCGCCTCGGTAGTGGAATTAACTATTGAGCCTTACTTTGAACATCACCAACTAATCGCACCGCCATTAAGGGTAAATATGTATATGGATGTAGACTTTCTATCATCTGTATCTCCCTGGAAGTCAGAGTCTGTATAATCCTTAACTTGTAGCTCATTTTCTCCATATATAAGAAACTTATCCTTAGTACCTTTAAGATATTTCAGGATATGTTTCACGACTGTCCAATTATCATTACCTGTATCAGATTGATATCGACTAGTCAAACTGACACCGAAACTAGTGTAAGGTCTCGTACATAGCATTACATACATAATGCTTCCAATACAAAAAAATATATGGCAAGTTAGACATCCTAATTCTTTCTTCCTCAATCTGAGGTGTCATTTTCTTCGAAATATGTATGTCGTATCAGAAAGGTACATTTACTATCTTGCAGCTGGTAAAACTATACCTTTCTAACATTTTATCTATGTACGTGGATTGCGACAACCCTATAAGCTTCCTAACTTTATCCCGGTAGAGCCTTATATCTAGTATATAGGAAGCTTCACCCATCTCTTTCATAAAGAAGTTCTTGAAAATGTAGGCTTTCATAATTTGCATTCATCCTATACCATTCCCAATGATAAGAATATTAACTACATACAAAATAAAGAATACTATCATGCTCCCACTAACTTTCTTATAAACACATAGTTTTTCCTCGTTCTTTATGAATCCAGATAATTTAATTATCTGATCAAAATGACAATTCTAACTTCAGGATGCATGTTTAAGTCCATAAATAGACTTCTAGAGCTTACAAACCAAGTTTGAAGTCTCACTGGATATGAAACCCTGTGGTTGTTACATATAGATATTCTCATCGAGGAATCCATTTAGCAAAGCGGTTTTCACATATGTCTGCCATATCTCATAGTCATGATATGCTGCAAATGGCTAAAAGAATCCTAGTGGATTTTAGCATGGCTACTGCTAAAAAAGTTTTCTCATAGTCAATCCCAGGACGTTGAGTGTAACCTTTCACTACCAGTCATGCATTAAAGGTTTCCACTTTTCCATCGGGCCATCGCTTCATTTTATAAACCCATTTACAACCAATAAATTTAACTCATTCGAGAAGTTCAACTAAATCCCAGACTTGATTTTCATGCATAGAATCCATTTTGGATTTCATGACTTCCTATCATTTTCCCGAATCGATATCCAATATCTTTTTTTATACGTAGTTAGAACTGTTTCCTCCAAAAGGATAACATCAAGGCTCACATCAGACTTAAAAAACAGTCTCTTAGGAGGCCTTGATATTATATTCAACGTACGTAGAACCTGTGTTGTAGATCATTCACCTAATTAGATCTCTGGTTCTATCTCATGTTCCTTAATGTTGAGATCAAACACATCAAGATCAATTTTTCTACAATTTTCAATTCTCTCAAAAATTCTTTTTCAAGACAAGTGGCAAAACGAGCAATAATTACATTTCATTGCTCAAAATCATAGAATTGATATCCCAAAGAATTTTCAAGATATCCAATTAACCTATATTTATACCCATTGGGAGCTAGTTTATCCTGCTGCATGATTCTAATATATGCATGACAACCCCAAATCTTTAAACATCTAAGACTTGGATTTATACTAAACCATATCTGATACGAGGTCGTAGAAACATCTTTCGATGGAACCCTATTAAGTATGTAGGCAGCAGTAAGTAAAACAAAACTCCTAAGGTAATATGTAAGATCTGTATAGCTCATCATCAAACATACCATATCCAATAAAGTATGATTTCTTTGTTCAGACACATCATTGTATTGAAGAGTTCCAAGTGAGTTATATTGGGCGAGAATTTCATTCTCCCCTAAATAAATTCTTTTATTCATCGCTCATAAATTCACCACATTGATTTGATCGAAAGCATTTGATGAATTTTTTGATTTATTTTTCTACCTCGTTTCAGAATGTTTTGAATTTTTCAAATATTTTTGATTTATGTCTCATCAAATAGAGATATCTATATCTTGACTTATCACTGTGTGTTAGCTCTAATAAATCTTTAGCACAGTGTCGAACACCATTAAATGAGGCATTTGTCATTTTCCTTTGGATACATGACTCATAAATTGGATAAGGATCTAAAGTAAGATCTTCAATCAAACCATCATTAATCAATTTTGATAGACGTCTAATACCTATGTGGCCTAATCTCATATGTCATAATTTAGTATTATTTAATTCAGATCTTTTACTTGTATTTTCTTCTTCATTAAAAGCATCTCGATATGTTTCCAAAACATAGTGACCGTTATATAAATAACATTCATATATCAAATATTTGTCTTTATCATATAAACATAAATTACTATCTTTAATGTTTATTTTATATCTCTATTTATCTAATATCGGTAATGATATTATCTGTCTGATAAGAGAATGTATATAATAACAGTCATGTAAAAATAATTTACATTCATTAGGGAGATTTAGAACAACCATTCTTATGGCCTTGACATCCAATATCTCGTCATTCCCAACTCTAAGCTGGATTTCCCATTTGTTCAGCCTTCTTTTAACCCTCATGACCTGCATGGAGTTGCAAATATGAGTGGGACTTCCGTTATCTAATTCCCATCTACTATTTGCATCTAAAGCTATTACATGACTAATATAAGGTCGATGTCATTCTTAGCATATTTATACATCAATTTAATATGCATAATGTCATTATCATTAATAAGGTTTGAAATGAAAATGTAGTTGTTTAATTAATAAATAATAAAATATATAATATATTATTCGGATTGGCACTCCAAGCACCAACTCCAACAAGTGTACCTCTTGGCTTGGGCTAGTTTCGTTTCGCCGAGTTTCTCTTATTTATGAATTGCACAGGGATGGTTTATTCCCTCGTGGCCAAGTGTACCTCTTAGCTCTGGGCTGAATTCATTCCGCTGAGGCCTTATTTTTATGTGAATGGCACGACGGAGGTTCATACCTTCGTGGCTAAATGTACCTATTGGCTCGGGACTGGATTCATTTCGTCGAGACTTATTATTATATGAGTGGCATGAGGAGGGTTCATTCCCTCGTGATCGAGTGTATTTAGTGATTAAGGTCTTGATCCATTTCACCGAGGCATGATCATATGAGATGACATGAGATCAGATTTTCTCCCTCATGGCCTTACTGAAATAACATCAAGAAGGTCGAGTTCCCTTGAGTTAGCGAGAGAGATGGCATGGGGCCGGAGTTTCTCCTTCATGGCCTTACTGAAACAAACAAGCAATGAGAAAGCCAGGTCTCATCGGGACCATCGTATTGTGAATGGCATAAGAGTTTCTCCCTCATGTCTTTTCTTGGCCAAACAAAAGTAAGAGAGTTGAGATCTTTTGGGATCAGCATATCGGACAACAAGGGGAAATTAACCCATAGGTTATGTTTTTGATCGGTGATCGGACTTTGGGATGAATATGATGAGAGTAAAGATATGGACACCTTCCATTATTAAATTTGGTCGACCTCAGAAATCAGACAATGCCTCTAGGCATCAGAACGATTTGATGTTGGATGGGTCACTCTGCTCTTCATAGTATTGAGGTTGTCAGATTGCAGCATAGAAGTGGTCGAGTTCGTTTTAAGAGATTCGAAAAAGACAAGGCAGCAATGACTATTGGAGGAAGTTTTTTTCTTCAATATTCCATTAAGTATTGAAAAGTACCCCATGACATAGGGCTAGAGTGTGTAGCCTCATTGGGGCATCGCAATGATGGTCAAATGATTGTTGGCATGGTCGAGATGAGTTTTTCAAAAAAAAAAATTAGCCCATTTTTTCATTTATGCACCAAGGTTAGTTATGAAGGGAAGCTCATCATTGGATCAATTGATGGGATTAGTCTGATTATATTTCCAAATTATTGTTAAGTTTTTTATTACAAATTCAGAATTTTCCTAAGTGTCAAAAGAAGAACGCCATAGATCAAGTCTTTACTCATTGTGCATTTTGATGTGAATGAAGTAAAACATAAAATGAGAAATAAGTAAATTTTTTATATTCATTATTTAGAGTACACTAGGAACCTCCTCAGGATTTTCCACGAGGGGGAGTCAGTTAAAATATTTGATAGGCCGGGAGCATTTTCGACCAGAATATAAGAGGCAGTAGGATCAGCTGTGGCAAAGGCAGGAGCAGCAGTAGTTGAGGGGCTGGGAGCATCATCAGCAGGAGGGGGTAGTGAAGTCAGGGGAGTTGGATTGGGGATCACCTCGGTCTCTTCATGGCCTATGTCATAGGCCTCTTCAAAGGTCACCTCCCTCTTTGCGACCCTTAGAATCTTCTGAAGCACACTCAGGTCTAGGTAAATGTAGGTCTCATCGATCAAATCCAAGGACTTCTTCAGCCCTTCAGCAATGGTATCATTTTTAGACTCCTCAATAAGTTCGATAAGGTGGGCTTCCAGGTCGGCCAACTCTTTTTTACTCTAGGTCAGCTTATCATTTGTTTTATCCATCTCAGCTCCGGTCTTATCGTGCTCTATTGCGGCCATGGTTGCCTTTGCTTACAGCAGCATCAACTCTGAGGTCTTAGAGGTGAAATCAGCTCGAGCCTCGTCCTTCTCATTTTTGGTAACTTGGATGGCTCGGCAAAGGGACTAAGTCTCGGTCTTACCTCATCAAATTTCTTGTTGAGCTCTAGCTCCCTCTTGATTATTCTACTTAAGAGCATCTGAGCCAAACCACATTCGATAATCGTGTTGGAAAAAAAATATTTATGTTTGTGGCCAGCAAACATATCAACTACCCATGAAAGATAATGGGTTAGTTTGTTAAAGGTTGAAAAAATTAAGAGGAACAGTTATAGGTTGTTATCTTTGTTTGGAAGTAGCCCACCTTCTGGATGACCTCATCGGGATAAATTTTTTTCAAAGGCGAAGGCCCGTTCATTAGTCACATACGAAGCCGGATAGTTGTATGTCTCCGCAGATTCTAAAGAGTAAGAGGTTACTTAAAGAATGAGAAGTGGTCCTGAAAGTTAGAAATGGAGAACTTGTCTCTGCAACCATCGTATGGGCGTGTCAACTTCCTATGCCATCAAGACATTTAATTTTATTAGATAAAGTTTTACATTTTCCTAGTGCAATAAAGAACATTATTTCCATTCCAGTATTGACAAAATGTAATTATGAATTTCATTTTATCAATGAGAAATAAAGTATTTATTATCTGAATAAATTTATTGGTGTTGTACTAAAAGTAATGGATTATATGTCTTGCGAATGAATGAGAACCATAACAAAGAATTAAATACAATAACAACAAAAAGACCAAGAGATAATCCTAATTCAAGATTCATTTGGCACTTAAGATTAGGTCATATTGGAGAGAAAAGAATTGCACAATTGGAGAAGGAAGGCTTACTTCCTTCGTCCAGTCTGATCCATGAGAAAATCATTGGATAGCAGTTAAGGCAATCCTCAAGTACTTAAGAAGAATTAAGGATATGATATTGATTTACGGATCACCAGAACTGAAAGTGAAAGGTAGGTGTGGTTCCAACCATTGAAAGAGCGTTCCTTTTGAACTACGACAATAATAATTCTATAGCATAGGTCAGGGAACCAATGTCACACCAGAAATCCGAACATATTCAAAGAAAGTATCACATACTAAGAGAATATGTTGGAGATTTTGGAAGATTGTCTACCCCCAAGTTATAGATCGAGGTTTTTGGGGGAGCAGAGGCCATCAGGGAATTCCCTCGAGAGGCATTGGTTGTAGGAGCGAAGCAGGATTTCCGGTTATGCCTATAAAGTCGGCGATCACGATAGTGTTGAGCTTGCAACTCGTAGAGAGAATAGATAGTCCCATGGGGGAACTAACCGAAAAATAATGGAGTCGCCATCCAGTATGAGATATTGGGAATGATTTAACACCGCACTACACTCCTCGCAAGGTCCGACCTTTAACTTATTTAAGTTCAGAATGGTCTCTTACTGATTTCAGTATAATACCAAGGTTCAAAAGAGGATCATCACGTCTTATAATGCATAAATCAAACACAACAGTTCATATTGAATACAACGACCATTATATATTCATTAATTACAGTGAATAAAAATAAATTAAATTCAACCAGAGAAAGTCAAATTTGACCTAATGTAAATCTTCATGTTCGGCTGGATGTATATGATGACCGGCCGGAATTACTGTAAAATCCAGAGAGCATAAGGACGCATGGTCATATCCTCACACATCGATCACCACATCACCAAAGAAAACGATTAGCATAATAATAATAGACAATGATAAATAATGAATGTTTAAGTATAAAAGAAACAAAACATAAGCATGAAGTCATGCACATCTATTTCCATATGGTACGTGGAATTGTATCCCGAGTGCAGACCATACTACCGTCCATTCAGAATCGGTTGTGGAATTTATATCGAGGTATTCATCATATATACCACAGAAAACAGATTGCTTGATGTAGCCAGTTAAGTGGTCGGACTTACTGTGCGACGTATATATGTCTGGCCAAACATAAATATGCGGCGTCACTCAAAATAATGAACTGATGATGTGAAATTCAAATATTTAGTGCCCTCACGGTTGTACCTCAAACAGTACCTTACTATCAGAATACGTCTGCAAGTCAAAGGAGTAGTTTGATCTTATGTTGGAGTATTGGTTGTCGCTCACTCTTGAAGATCAGGAATAGAGCAACGGTCAAAGGTTTTGGGCTATTTTAGTTCAATGAAAATATTTATCGGTTCTTCAAAAGGTTAACAATTAGAATCTAAAGGTATATTAATCTTCAAATTTTGATATCAAAAATCTCTAAGTCCCGTCTTTTTTAACGTAAATCTCATTTTTATAGTGTTTAGGTTTCATTTTAACAGGGAAAATCTTCTCTGATAAGGGAAACTTCTTATTTTAGTAAAAATAACTTAAGGAAGTTATTTTTTAAAGAGGAAATTATTATTTTATAGGATTTGATCTTAAAAAAGAAAAAATTGTAACCTTCTGTAAAACTGGAAACTGAGGCATATCCGACAAGACATTGAATCATGTCCGGTCAGATATAGACGACATCTGGCTAGAGGTATTTTGGAGTTTCCCAGCATTAAACCTTGCAACTCCTCGAACCTTTAGACGTATTGGTATAAGAGACTCATCATCGGGTTAGATGTAAAAATACAGTGTCTATACTGGTATTCTTCCGAGGACCCTCCTCTGGATACTCTTAGGGGCTTCACACATAATTTGATGGAGGCGTATTTTTGAGGCTTTGGGGGGGGGGGCTGGAGTTTCAGAGGTTTGGGCATGAAGAATTCGAGGCAGTTTCGGTATTGGTGCGTTGATGGTCTGAGCCGGAGGGCATGGGTATACCTCTATTTTTTTTGTCTTTAGGATGGAGGTATTGGGGTGGTAAGTCGGGGGCGGGTGTCACTTGAACTGCCTTGAGCTAGGCATTTGGCTTCCCATGTAATTTTTAATAGGCTGAGTCTCTTTCTCGACATACCTGCATTAAGAAAAAATACAGGAAAAAATTAAACAACTGATAGGGTCAGAAAAGATCGTGCATAGTGCAACAAAATAGCCGGAAGATCCATTAGTCGATCTTCTTCATGGGGTACATATAAGGTGATCTTCTCAGGTGTGTTAAACCTCTCCCTCAGGTGATCGAGCTCGGCGTGGGTTATAAAGGAAGCTATATCCATGTATAGGCCCTCAAAGTCCATTGATGGAGGTATTAGATCGGGACAAGGGTATCCGATGGTAAAAGATTAGTTCTCTTCTTCTGAATGGGTTGGTATAGTGTTTGCTCTATCATCCTTACAGAGCAGTTAACCCTAGAAAGATCTGAGCGCCCTAACCACGGCAAAATAGTAAGTTTTTTAACAGAATTGTGGCAAAATACATAACCAACTCGACCTATTCATACAAGTCCAAACCCATTACAAATCCCGGAAACGCATCCAGATAAAAAGAACACAAACCAAGAAATGAAGCATTAAGCACAAACATAAACACCCAGAACCCAGAAATACAAATATTGGCCCCATAAACCCGTAAAAAACCCAGGAACATGCTACATATTCATCATGTTCATCACGCAATATTTTGGAAATATAAAGCATGCTCAGTATGAAGAAATAAAAAAATGGAGTCGATGAGTATTTACTTGTATATTGAAAGTTGAAGATAAAGGTTGAGAGTTGAAGTTGTTGGAAGAACTCGAGATTGTAGGAATGCTTGGAGCTTGAGAGAGATTTTGAGAGAGGAGAATTGGTAAAAGTTATAAAATGAACATAATTGGCTTTTAAATAGGCTACTCGGATTGGTCTTGATCGTTTGATTGGAATGAGAGTGATGGATTAGTGACATGTGTTAGATCAATCACAGTCGTTGAATTCAAATTGAAGGGCTCAAATATGAGCCATGTACTCTGTTGATTTAGGCCACTCAAATTTTGGTGGGCAAGCTATAGATAAACGACACTTGACACATCAGGGAGACAAAATGAGAGAGGATATGATGGGAATTTAAAGAAGACTATTGCGAACTCCTAAAGACGTTACAGAACCCTATGAGCACATTTTTGAATGGCGGTGAAAGAAATGAAATCATTAGAAATAAAGGTATTTTTAACAGTAACCAGAACAATGTAGGGTCTGATAAAGAGACCTAACATTATTATACAAAGGAGAAATCCTGAAACAGAGCATCTTGGAGATGAAGCAAGTTGTGATACTGACCCGACCACATGAAGAGTGTTGATTTGAGGTTTTTTGAAAGTTTGAACAGCTCGACCCGATGAGGTCATTGTCTGAGAATCCAACCTAGTTGGAAAAGAGCTAAAGGGAGATTTGATCAAAATTTACCTCAGTGTGCTAACCCAAGAGGCGAAGATGAGATCATTTGCTGACCGATATTGAAGTCATATGGCGTATGCTCTATTTGGGAAAGTGTGCTTACAGAAGACTAATGATGACAGAGGGAAAGCATATGTCCACAATAGTCTTAGGTCCTGCCAGCCTACATAGACCAGTGCAGTAGAGAATAGTGACAGAGCAGAGCCACCATAGGCCAGTGCAGTAACAAGAAAATGAGCTAATCTGATTGGCTGGACTATGGGAGGTTGAGGCTGACAATAGCTGTAATGATGACCTAGTGACATTAGCTAACACGCGGTTGGTGGAACATTATATTTTGAAGCCTATATAAAGGGGTTGAAGCCACAAATTCAGGAGTTGATAATTTTTACATCTCGCTACTTAAAAAGATTTGGCGCTAAAGAACTAGAGATAGGAAGAGAAAGTTGTTCAGTTACTCGACCACTTGAGAGAATTTTAACGGGCTTATGTAAGACCCGATGTTTATTATTCAGTACTAGTTCATCCCCTCATTTGTAGCTCAAGTCGATATTGACCTCGAATAGTAATAAAATACCCATCTTTTTATCACGTGAACGTAGATAGGAACCATCATCCGTCGAACCACATAAACTTTGTGTTTATCCTAACTGCTTGCTAAGTTTGTGCGGTTCCCACTAGCCAAACAAATTCACTGTTCGATGAAAATTTATTCGAGAGGTGAATTCTTTATTTTATCATTGTAATGAAAAATAATCATCAACAATATCAAATAGGGGTGTTCATAGGGTCGGGTCGACCCGCGACCCGACCCGACCCGCAACGACCCGACCCGACCCGGTCGGGTTTATAAAAAATTTTGCAAAAATTTGACCCGACCCGACCCGACCCGAAATTTTCGGGTTGGGCAACGGGTTTGCTTCCTTTGACCCGACCCGACCCGACCCTATATAAAAAGTATTATTTTTTAAAAATTTTTATTAATTTTCTAGAATACTTATTATTATTTTTAAAGTTTTAGTATTATTTCATTTGTTTATTACTTTTTTGTATTAAAACTTTATATATATGATAATTTTTGGGACATAAAATAACTAATATTTATATTTCAAAATAATTAATTCAAAAAAAATTTTTTTTTTTTTAAAATAACCCGACGACCCGACCCGACCCGAACCCGATCGGGTTACATTATGTCACGACCCGACCCGCGACCCGATTTTTGCTTGACCCGACCCGATCGGGTTTAACAAAATTTTGAAAAACCCGACCCGACCCGACCCGTGAACACCCCTAATATCAAATATGCGAGGATTTATTGGAAACTTGATGTTAATCTTTGTCAGATAAAACGATTGTTAGTTTCGACAAATTTGATGAGTAATTGTTGGAATTAATGAAATTGGGGAAAAAAATTGTGTTTTCAGTTTTTTTTTTAAAAAAAAATAAGAGAAATGAGTTTTAACAATCTCTTTTTTAGAACCAAAACAAAATGATGATGATGATTGAAGCTTCTTGAACCAAGTGATACCACAATTAATTAAGTATAATCTAAGTAGAATATTATTATTTTTTATATTATATTTGAAAAAAAAGTTGTCTTCAACATTAATTATTTTTCAGAGACACATTTAGTTAATCATTAAAAAAATTAATACAGACAGAATATAATATTAATATAATATTATAGCACGAAAACAGTGTATAATATTAATATAATAAACTTTGTATTAATTAATACAGTACAACTTAAGTAATGTAATACAGTGCATAAAATGCACCTTTATGAATACTGCAGCAAATTTCAATGTCATTGTTTAGCCATAAAAAAATTGGTCACCCAACTCAGAATAAAAGCACACACAAGAAAGTAACAACAGCAAATCAAGAAGTGAAAGGTTTTGTTTTGTTTTTGTTTTTGTTTTTTTTTTTTGAAAAAAAAAACATAAACTATATCTATTTTATTCTTTGACAATTAATATTTTAATCAGACTACATATTCCCAAATGCCTTACATCATTCTCAAGTATTTAATATAAAATACTAGTGAACGTGACATCGCGTTTTTTTTTAAAAAAAAATTATTGGAAATCTCGCAGCCAAATCATCTATTCCGAATTTAAAAGGAACAGGTAAACCCCCGACTGTCCTAGACTCTTACAAGAAACACTCTTTGGATTCGAATCCAATACATCAAGGTCAAAACCTGAACCATACACAACCAAGTCACACCCCTTGGGTACCTAACATCATGTTATTTTTGAACCAAGGGGCATGATTTGATGGTGTATGTAGGGGTGACAATTTGGGTTAGGATTCGTTTATTCGTTCGATTTGATTCACTTTAAAGCGAATATAGGTTTGAAAAAATTGATTCGTTTAATAAATGGGTCAAATCGATTCGATTCGTTTAATATGAATTTAAGCTCATTGATTCGTTTTATTATTTTCTTTTACTTATTATTATTATTTTTCATTTAAAATTCGAGAAATTATGACTAATTATCATAGAAAAATAATATTGTCGATATTTGATAAGGTATTTTTAGTAAATATATTTATCACATATTTCATATGTATATATTTATGAAAAATTAATGTAAATAAAATATGGTAAATTATGTTATTGAATAATATCATGACTAAATGAATATTCGTATTCGATTTGTTTAATAAACGAATCGAATACGAATCCTGATATTAGGATTCGTTTAATAAACGAATCGATCACATTTTGATTCGATTCATTTAGGATTCGATACAAATTCGATTCGTTGATTCGTTTTTGTCACCCCTAGGTGTATAGCTCAGGATCTAACCCTGAGGTCTTATGTTCTAATTCATGGAGTGCGTTTCTTGTAAAAGTTTATGACACCACTACAAAAATTAGAACTTTTAGCGTCGAAACATTTCGACGCCATAAGTCACATTTTCGACGCAAAATACAATTAGCGTCGAATTAATTAGACGAAAAAAATGGACGCCGAAATGTCGATGAGAATCACTTTTAGCGTCGAAATAAATAAATGCGACGCTATAAACTATATTTTGCGTCCAATTTATTTGGACGCTAAATTAAATTTTCTGACGCTATATGCTATATTTGGCGACGAAATAATTCGACGGTAAAAGTTTTACTTTTAGCGTCGACATGTTTCGACGCTAGAGTATATTAAAAAAAGTAATATCTTTGTACGTACAACGGCCATTACTATTAGCGTCGAAAATTTCGACGCCAAAAATTGACTTTTGGCGTCGAAATGTTCGATGCTAATAGTTAAGAAATTTGTTTTTTTAAAAAAATTATTAATTTACTTCTCTTTGGTCTAAAATATTTAATTTAATTGAAAAAAAAAATCTAATTAATAACAGAATTACTAAATATTATAATAAATATTATATTGAAATTTGTTTTAGAAAAAAAATATATATTATATTAAATCTATTTGTTCAAAATGTTTATACAAAACCAATATAAAATTAATTGCTACTGTGATGGGGGGACGCTCGAGCCCGATGCACGCTGACTGATTGAGGCCTCGAACATCTGACGGAAAGCCAGCATTTGCTGTTCCAACTGCTACATCTTCTTCTCGTGGTCCACCATCTTCTTCTTGTGGTCCACCGTGACCTGTTGTAGCTTCTCTTTAGTTTGCTTCAGCTCGTCTCGGGTGGTGGCTAGCTCGTCTTTGGTGGTGACTAACTCGTCTCGAAGAGAGGCATTGTCCGAATTAACAGTATTGCGTGCAGATGACGTCGGCTTCTTACGAGTGCCAAGGTCAACGTTGTAAGCTGTCTGATTCTTGAAAACCAATTGCGACAACTGCTCATCTGGTATCGAGTCAGACCCTGTCTCCTGAGTTTGCTGTTGGAGTTTCAACATTTCGTTCTGTTTCAAAAAATAAGTTAATATTAGAATTTGAGGAAAAAATTAACATATATAATATTAATTATTTTATTTTAAAAACTGAAACTTACATAGCAGCGTTCGGCTTCTTCATTTATCCATTTGTTCCTCTCATTGTAATGCGTCACACGGAAAAAATCTGAAAATGATTGCACCTCACCTGTGCTACTCTGTTATAAACAGAAATAATTCAATATTATTCCACATTAGTAAAAACAATGAACTGTTAAATTTTACGTTAGGATATATTTACCTCAGAATGTTCGGCACGATGTTGGATAAATGGCTTCGAACCTCCACGGTGGTTAAAATGCAAGTGACTTCGATTTTCCGTATTTGCGTGACATTTATCCTGCATTTACCAACACTGTAAGTACCGAAAACAAAGACAATTATAAATTTCCGTTTATTTCAAAATTTACCTCGTGTTTTTTGGTAGACCAAAGCTCACATAAGAATGTTCAGTCTTGCTCCTCTATAAAATCAGGCTTGTGTTGTGGAGCATCTGAAGGTCCATGTTCGTCGAATATTGGTTTCAGGACTTTTGTCCTATAATCTTTATAACTTTTCCCCATGTGGTAGTCAATAATATTTTGGAATTCACTTTGGTCAGATCGAAGTCGAACCACTCCTACATAAATAAGCAACCTAGTAAAAATCAGTATAAATACAAATGTTAACTAACAAACAATATCGAAAACTTACATGTAGTGAAGAGAATAACTGGTTGATTTTCGTCTCCCCCACGGTATCTTTCTCCAAGAAACTTAGTTTTGGGGACGCGCTTCATATCGAGCTACAGCGCATATGGCTGTATTAAACGCTGAGATAATGATTCCGACTTGAATATGTCCATCATCTGATATCTCATCCGGATACGGTCGTGAGTCTTAACGTACTTAACAACCCCAGCCACGGGTGCGTCCTCGACCCTTCGCTGTACTGGACTCACCTGTGCTAGCAGAGGCTCCACCAGGGCCAGTTGTCCTTGCTGATGTAGATGGAGTCGCATTAGCCCATCTGCGATTGCCCGGTGCCTATCTGCAAAAACATAAAAAGTTTCATACCCATTTTGAATGTAATAGAACCAAACCAAACAAACACATGCATTTTATCGTATATGTATGAACATTATATTACAAAACCAACCAAACTAAACTTAAACCCACAAACACATTCCAAAATTTATGTTAATCAGAATTTTCTTGGCCTTGGCCTTCCCTCTCTCGCTCACCTAAATCTCACTCACATACAAGAATCACAAACAAAAATATACAAAACTCTCACTCACATAGACACAAGCAAATAACGCCAAATTCACCACAAGCCATGCAATTCCAAATACACTCGTTATTGTATCACAAGACTCGACAGCCCCTCTCTCATTGGAGACACAAAAACACAAACCCTAATATTGCTCGCTCTCCTCTCACACTCTCACCTTTCGTTTTCATTTGGCTCTCTCTCACTTCTCAACAAATCAACAGCCTCTTCCAATCGACCAATTCAAACACACAGACCCCACAAAACTAACCCTCAAGAACACATACTTCCCTCTGCCACCACCCAGAACACAGCATTTGCTACTGTTCGCTCCTGTGTTCTGCCCAGAACACTACCAAGTGAACCAACCCTTTGTCACGCTAATTCCCTGAAGACAGCTCAGCCTCACGTAAAAAAAGCACATAGACAACCACAAATCACCCCCTACAATATTGCCTTAAATCACTCACGCCCAAACCAGCCCCTCAATCAGCCCCTGAACACTCACCAAACACCCTGAAATAAGCCCTAAACTCACGCCTAAACTGCCAGTGAACCAGCCCTTCAACACGCCCAAATTGCCTGAAGTCCAGCCTCCAGTCACGCATCCAGCCACCTAAAATACCGAAAATTTACACCCTAAACAAACAGCCCTCACGGCAGCCCCTTCATCACGCCTAAAGACCCCTCATAGTATCTCTCAAAATCACACTAAAATACCCCTGAGAACTGCCCCTCATAGTATCTCTCAAAATCACACCAAGCTCACCACGCTCACACCTACAGAGCACACGCCTCACACTCAACACTCACTCCTCACACAGCGCACGTACCTCACAGCACACACCTCACTCACGCTCATAACACACCTTCACACTCACTGCCTCACACATCCATTCACTCCACTCACCTAGCCCACCCACTCAACACTCACTCTCAGCCCCTCAATCTCATGCACACAACACACACACTACCCTCTGAATTGAATATTGAATCAAACAAAGCATAACATTACAAACCCAAGGTTACTAAATTCGAATTTGGGTATATAAAGAAACTAAGATTGCTTAGAATTACTTGTAAAGTCTATGAATTTGTTAAAGAAGAGTGGTTGTGGCCGAGAAAGGAGAAGAAGACAGAGAGAGCTGATTTTTTCCTTCTGAACCGAGAAAGAAGAAGACACTGATTTTAGGGATTTAGTGGACATTTAACGTCGAAATTATTCGACGTCAAAAGCAAATAATTTCGACGCTAAAAAAGTTGGCGGCTTATTAAAAAATTAGCATATTTTCGGGAAATAATTTTTTTTTTTTATTTAGCGTCGAAATTAAACAAATCGACGCTAAATGTTAACATTTAGCGTCGATAGGACGTTTCGACGCTAAATGTTAGACATTTAACGTCGAAATTAATAGTCGACGCTAAATGTCTGTCATTTAGCGTCGATTATTATTTCGACGTTAAATGTCTAACATTTAGCGTCGACTATTATATTTCGACGCTAAATGTCTACCATTAAAAATAATAATTATTAATACTATTAATAACAATTATGTGATAATTATACTATTAAAATAACAACAACCATATTTAAATAATAATTAAAAAACAACAACCATACATTATAATCCAGAAAATTATTCATCAATCACAAAATACACTAACTTCATTAATCACTATTATCTTCAGTATTTGAGGATTCGTGACTGGAATCGAAGTCATCTTCAGTGTCAAATTCTTATTCATTTCCTACTTCAACGCTCACTTCAGAATGAGGAATTATCTCAACGTCTGTACTATCTCGTGTTAATGTGATATTTTCAGGAACGGTGACAGTTGGTCCATAAAATATCTGTTCAGGAACTTCGAAGTTGCGGAGACTTCTTGTGTTTCATCTGATATGTCAACTCTATCTTTCTCCTGTGTGTCCAAATGCCCCTATGTTGTAACTTTTTTATCCCACCATCCATCCATTTCCTAACTTTGGATCAGATATATATATCACTGAACGTGTTTGGGTATAAAAAATGTATGGATCATTCTTGTACCAAAAACGTTGAACATTAATTGACGTTAGATGATTACTAACTTGAATTCTCCTCTTTCTAGCATTTGTGTCAAACCACTTACAGTTGAATAGCACAATATGTCGTCTGGGTCAGTATATCAACTCAATGACCGATTACAACACTCCGTCGAAGTCAATAAGATCTGAGCCGTGTTCTCCTTGGACTACAATTCCATAATTTTGAGTCACATGAGTAACATCTCGCTGTTCGATATGAAATCTAACTCCGTTGACAATGCATCCACTGTATTCATAAGCCTGCTTTTGAGGCCCATAAGCCAAAGAAACCAACGAGGATGACGAGTCCAATTGACCATTTTGCACTAGGTTCTTAATCTAACAATGATACAAATAGATGTGTTAATATAACAAACTGAAATTAATATGTAATGTTATGATAAAAATAAATAAAAATAAAATGTTAGGCCTTACTTTTGTCTCAAATCATTTAGGAAATTATTTTTTGTGTGTTTCATCACGTTATGGTCACCACCACATTGTAGCATTGTTAGATGTTGCCTACAAAAAATAAGTTAGGTTAATGTATGGCAAAAATTATATGGTTATGCACCAGAAAAACTTACGTTAAATACGGTTGCACTTCATCACAATTACTCAATATAAACCAATGCGCACGTTGAACTTCCTGAAGGTTAGTAATTTGACACCTACTGCTCCAAATGGTCTGCAATTTTGACAGAACACTGTGATATCTTGCGAATTACTTGCATCTCCATCATAGTTTCGTGGCCGACGATTAAAATAAGTTTCAATATTCTGCATGTACATCGAACAAAATGTTATTGCTTCACTTATTACAACAGCTTCAGCTATTGACCCTTCAGGGCGCGCCTTATTTTTCACATATTGTTTGTAATCTCCCAAAGCCTTGCGGATATGACAACAAGTTTGCATTAAAAATAAATTCAATGCACAGTAAAAACTTAAGAATGTAATATTTAAAACTGTATATATATAATCCCTCTCAATGGGATACATCCATCTGTAATGGACATGACCTCCCTTTCTAGCTTCAGCCGGTAAATGCACGGCCAATGTACCATCACACACAAAAAAACGGGTGGCAAAATTCGCTCCAGCTTGCATAGGATTATCACGATTCCTCGCTCAAGTTCGTCAATAACAGTTGTGGTTAATGTCCTCTGACATAATTGTTTAAAGAAGCCACATAGATCAAGTACGACGTCGCATACATTCGGGGGGAGATAAGGTCGAATGCCAACAAGAATGAGAACCTCGAGAAGCACATGACAATCGTGACTCCTTAATCCCGTTATTGTATCATCTCTGACCCAACGCCCAATATTCGATGCATAATCATCAGGGAATTTAACCATTTTCAGCCAATTACAGAATGATTTTCTCTCTGATTGAGTGAGCACATAACTAGCAGATGGCTTAATAAGACCTCGAGAAGTGACTTGTAAATGCAATTCATTACGAATTCTAAGATCTTGTAGGTCCAATCTTGCATTTGTAGTGTCTTTTGTCTTACCCGGAATATTGAATAGTGTGCCCACTAAACTCTTACAGATGTTTTTTTCTATATGCATTACATCCAAATTATGTCGCAAACTCAGAGTCCCCCAATATTCTAACTCAAAGAAAATACTCTTTCCTGTCCAATTCAACTCTTCAGGTAAGCGTTTTCGATTTTTATCTTTATTATTAGGATGTTTACCTGGTGTACTGTCTCTGAGATGTTGATGTTGGCAAACTATGTCGAATCCAGACAATGGACTGGGCATACTCTGAGGTTCATGTTGACCGTTAAATAATTTACTCCTCCGCCAAGGATGACTCAACTCAAGAAATCTCATGTGCCATGTGTATCCTATTTTATTCCGTAATCGTTGCGAACGTGTTTGACCAGCACAAACTGGACATGTCATGTATCCTTTAGTGCTCCATCCAGATAATGAACCATAAGCTGGAAAATCATTAATGGTCCATAATAATGCGGCATACATCTGAAAATACTGCTCGGAAACTGTATCATAGGTATGCACACCCACATTCCATAATGTTTGTAACTCCTCGATCAATGGTCTCAAGTAAATATTCAAATCTTTACCAGGGGAACGTGGACCAGGGATAAGCAATGACATAAACATGAACGGATCTTTCATACATTTCCATGGAGGTAAGTTATATGGAATAACAATAACGGGCCAGATGCTATAAGAGTTGTACATATTCCCAAATAGGTTAAAAACATCATAAACAAGACCTAACCTGGCATTACGGGGGTCCTCAGCGAAACGGGGGTACATGTCATCAAATTCCTTCTACTTGGTTCCATCGGCAGGATGTCTAAGTATGTCCTCTGCACCGATCCTCTTTTCATGATGCCACATCATGTCAGTTGCTGTGTGTCGTGACATGAACAATCTCTGCAGCCTGGGCGTTAAAGGAAAATATCGCAATATCTTTTGAGGCACTTTCTTCCCCGTACCACGGACTTTGTACCGACTTTCACCACATATCGGACAATATTCAAGTGATTCATATTCTGCACGAAATAATACACAATCATACTTACAAGCATGAATGGATTCATACCCCATTCCCAGATCACGCAATATTTTCTTTGCCTCGTAGTACGACTTAGGCAATTCGCTTCCAACCGGTAACATTTGGCCCAGTAACTCTAGCATCATATCAATACTTTTGTTGGTAATTCTGTTGATCACTTTAATGTGTAATAATTTCACAATGAAATTCAAGATCGACATTCCAGCACCTTCAAATGGAATTTTTTTTGCCTCATCAAGTAGTTCACTAAATAAATTTTGATCATTTCCACTTAACACTGGCATGTCACCACTGACACTATGACTAAGTTGTGGACCTTGTAAGTCATGCAAAGCATCGGTTATCTCATCGTTTACAGGTTGATTGTAATTACTGCTCCCTTCACCGGAATCAATAAACCGTGACTGAGAATTATACTGCTCACCGTGATAAATCCACGTACGGTAAGTTGGTGATATTCCTGGCATGTATAAATGATTATGATTTTCATCTAACAGTTTCCTTTTCCTAATCAAACAATTTGCACATGGACATCGAACACGACCTTCTGCATCAATGTGTTGCTCTGCGACTTCCATAAACTCATACACTCCATTACGATATTCAACACTCAATCTATCCAGCGAGCTCATCCAATTTCTATCCATTTAAGCGAAATACCTAAATATAATAATATAATTATTAAATATCATATTACATTCATCAACATTATTAATTCATTAATTATTTATATTTAAGCATAGACATATATATATATATATATATATATTATATATATATATATATTTAGTTGATAAAGTAAATAGTTTACAGAAAAATTCTATTTAGTTAATTAATTAACTTAATCTACATATATGAATCATAAACCATTAACAAAAAGTATATCATAAACATAATCATAAAAATTGAAAAATAATAAAGAAATATAAAAGAAGACTTACCTTATGGAAAATTGATTACAATTTTATTGAAAATTTGTAGGAGAGTTGTGAGGTTGCAGAGGACAGATTCTGAGATTTCAGAGGATGAAAATAAAGAGAATGTGAGAAAAAACAGAGGGGGAGAAGGGTTGGTGGCATTCTGCATTTTAATCTATATTTAGCGTCGAAACAATAAATTCGACGCTAATTGTTGTGATTTTTAGCGTCGAATAAACTATTTCGACGCTATATGTCCAATTTTTAGCGTCGACAAAAAGTTAGACGTTAAAGATCAGAGGATTGTCGGTGGAATCTTCCTAAACCTTTAGCGACGCTACTTATTCGACGCTAAATGTATAATTTTTGGCGTCGACAAATATATTCGACGCTAAAAGTACAACATTTAGCGTCAAAAATTATTGGAATAGTAAAATAAGTTAGCGTCGAATATCTTTCGACGCTATAAGTGTACTTTTAGCGTCGATAATTTTTTTCGACGAAAAAAGTTTAATATTTGGCGTCGAATATTATTTACGACGCTAAAATTGATTTTTAGCGTCGAAAATTATATTGGACGCTAAATTATTGGACGCTAAAAGCCATAATTCTTGTAGTGGTCGGGGTTTTACCTACTCTGCTTAAGCCCAAAATGGATGGTTTGACGGTGGGGTTTCCAACGATTCAAAAAAAGAAGTGTTTGACCAGGTCAATTAAGGAATTAATTGATTTTTTATTGAGAAATTTCTTGCACTAGATTAGCAATTTAAAAAGAATTCTTTGATAATTTTACATATGTTTTATGATAAGAAATAGCAGATGCAGGGATCATGACATAATACCCAATCTTTGACAATATATTTTTATGGTGGTAGAAAATAATTCTCTCATTGAAGATACGCATTTTTGTTAATGATCACATTATAACCACTGAAAATGAAAGACCTAATATTGGCATATAATTTTTCAAGTTATTCCAATCAACACATATTCAATTTGTGATTGGAATACAAGTATTTAAATTAAGCTTATGAGTTATGGCACCGTGCGGAATGACTTTGTTCACCTTTTTAGGGAAGATAGGTCCCAGATTGATTTAAGAGATAAATTGATAGGTAAGTTCCTGATTTCAATACAATGGTTTCAATCAGAGAACGATAAATTAAAATTTTTGACACCAATAGAATAGTCCTGATCAAATAAGTTGAATATTTGATATTAACAGACTGATCACAATAGATAATCGATAAAATATCTTATGATTACAGAAACCCATAAACTTATTTATTTTATTGCTTACTAGGTTAGGTTATATTATTGAAGAAAACATAAATAACCTTCTCCTAACAACTAACTAGTAGTTTTCACTCTTATCTCTTAGTCTAGATAAAAATTAATTTAATTCTAAAATCCTAATAAAATAATGCAACTCATAAAACAAAACAAACCCATCCATGATTATTATCTATCTAAAAACATATTTATTATAATATCATGTGATCATATATTCGTCTCTGATATAAATATTTGCATATTATAAGATACATGTATCTTAATGACTCATGGTAACTATTCAATATCGAACATGAACTATTAACAAGTTGTGCAACACAAAAACTCATCAAGAGGTCACACATACGTCATTTAAATATATTTATATGCAGAGTTTTGATGGAATTGGGTATGAGAAAAGGTGTTCTCTTATTTCTAATCACTTTCATTAACTTAATTGGAATTAGAAGCATTTTTTTTGCATCAACTTGATCTCACGATGTTGAAATAGAAGACTTTGAAGCATTAAATATCATTATCGTTGTAAAAAGAGTAGAAGCTTCAAGTTTAAAATCCAAAAGCATTCTTTAATTGGATAAGAATATCAATTATTTGGAACTTGTGGCACTTTTTAATCTTCAGTGCTCGAGCACCACAAAATGAAAAATCACATTAATTACTAGCTTAATTTGTAATAGCTTATTAATTTACACGTACGTGATTTGAAAGTTTTACACTTAACTCGTACGTAGTGCGAAAATTAATTTGACTTGTAGTGTGTTATAAGCAATTTCACTTGTATCATAATACTACATAAATTTGTAATAAAAATGATAAATTTACAAAAATGTATACAAAAACATTTTTAAAAATGGTCCAGTATTCAAATTATTTTTGTCACTTTTTTTTTGGTAGTTTTTATTGTTTTTATACAAATTTTTGTATTTTTTTTTTTTTTGCATGAATATTATTATTATCAATTTATAAATCTCCACCAAATTTATTGACTACCAGGAGAAACAAAGTTATAGGGAGAATAAACTTTTTAATCCTTTTTTAGTCTCTGTGGCTAAAAGGTCAATATACAAATAAATAAAAGATAATAACGGAAAAATATTGATTTTTTCTAGCTATATTTTCATTTTAATGGCCACAATTCTTATAATATAAATTTATATGTTATAATGGCCTCGATTCCAAAATCTCTACACCATCATGTTTAGGAAACCCATTATCAATATGGTGGTGGCTAATTCATAGACTTGAGAGTTCTTAACCTACTGATCTGATACCAAGAAAATATTAAGAAAAGAAAAGGTTCATACTTACTATACATAGTTTCCTCCATAAGTAGAATCTGGAGAGCTGTACGTAGGGTTGGTAACGGAACGAGAGATGATGAGATTTGTCAAATTCAGTCCCGTCTTGTTTATGAAATCGGGACGAAAATTTATCTTGATCTCATTTCGTTATATTTTGGGGATAAAAATCATTCAGATCCCGTCTCACATCTCGTTAAATCTCATCTCGTTAAATCTCGTCTCAGATCACTAAATCTTGTACCGTCCTATTTGAATTTTCGGGATAATTTTTTTTACCTCTCATTATATTTTTTGGGATAAAATATTGTCCACATCTCATATCACATCTCGTTAAATATCATCTCATCTCATTAAATCTCGTCATATCTCGCTAAATCTTGTCACATCCCATCCCTCTTGAATTTTCGTGATAATTTTTTATCACTACTTGTTCCATTTTTAAAACGAGACATAAAAATAAAAATGTCCTAAATTGGACGGAATCTCGTTAAAACGGACATCTCTAGTTGTACGCATTTCCACCTCAATTTTTTCATAGTAAGATTATTTCTAGAGTTGAAGAGCATGACTAAACGAATAATAAGTTTGTTTGCACTAAAAATAATTTCAACCCATATAGAATAACCCATGACCAATTTATTCCCGGAGCTCATCTTTAAATCAAGAAGGAAATTATTATTTTCATGCAGGAAAATAATAATTTAAGCAGGAAAATATCAGGTGCCAAAATTATAAACACAAACACATATTCCAAGAGTGAAGGAATATGAGAAGTTGGTGAATGGTGAAGAGAAAATGGGGAGTTGAATGAGGAAATTAACCGAACATACATGAAGTTAGAGAAATAATTAGTGAAAATTATTTTCTAAAGCTATAAAAATACAAAGAGGAGCCAAAAGACAGCCCATTTTATCCAACACGTAGATCAAAAACTCAACATGTCTTTTTTAATTATTTTCTTGTAGCTAAATCTTTGTTAAGCTCTCTTTTTGTAATTAGGACTTATTTTAATTCTCATAAAGCTAATAGTCAGTAGATTGCAATTCTTTTCTCTGTAATTAGATTTCAATTCTAGTAAAGATCTTATTTTCAATAACTTTTAATTCCTTATCTTTTATTAGTATTATCCTAAAATTTAATTATATATCTCTTACAAGCTTTAGAGAACTCATTCATTTTTTATAATTGTTTGAATAGAAATCAGTGTGTAATATTGAGGATTCATTATTCTGGCACGCCCAATAACACTATTTTTGGACCAAACAAAGTTAATACTTAAGCAAAATGAAAATGAAAAAAAAAAAAAAAAAAAAAATCAATTAAAGATTCTTTATCCATATTTGCATTCCCACACTATTTCTTTATATACGTGTGTCATAATGTTCACAATTCAAGTCCCGAGTTCGAATCTAGGGAGTTCGTTTCTTGTAAGAGTCTGTGACAGTCGAAGAGTTTACTTATTCCGCTTAAGCCCGGAATGGATGGTTTGGGGACAGGATTTATAACGATTCCAAAAAATAAAAAAAAAATTTGTTCACAATTCTCAATTAGTAAATATATCTTCAGAATACATATATCATCACCATCTTATCCCTACAATCTCCATCGTTTGATTACTATATATTCTAGTTTCCCGATATTGAAGAATGAAGAGAGTACATTCAACGTGTGGCTTGGGTTAAATTCTATCATTGGAAGATCTTTCAATAATTATATTGTTAATTCACTTCTTGCCACAACAAAAATTTATTCCTCAGATCAAAATTGCATATATCAGCCGTGATGATGAAAAACATTAATGGTTGCTTATCTCAACAGCAACAATCCCAAGAAAAACCCCCTCTCAGAAACGCACCATTCTCTTCAGAAATAAGCAGTTTTGATGCTCAGAACTACTTCAAAGAAAGCAACTCCAAAGTGATGATCATCAGCAGCGATAATGTTTCATCTTCTTCATCAGTTGATGATGGATATGGAAGAAATTATGATCGAGCTCGAAAGTCTTTCAATGCAGAAGCAACCTGGAATAGCCAAACAGCGCTTCTGACAAATCCTGCGACTGAAGAAAAGAAAAGAGGTAGTAAAACTTGTAGTAAATGGAAGCTCAAATGCCCATGCTCTGGTACGGCATCTGTTCAAGTCAGAACCCCAGCTCGTTTATACAACAAGAAGCAAATTCAACAGCAATCACTTGAAATTCCCGTCCAGAAAAGTTTCCCAAGTGAAGAAGAAATATTCACTTTTCCTACATTGAATCGAACGTCTTCTATGAAATTAGTTTTAAACAATTTGTCATCCGAAACAAATATTCGAGAATCTTTAGAAGTTTTTCAGCCGCCGTCGGAAGAACTTGTGAATGGAGCTCTGGTTTCACGGCAAAGCAGAACTGGGATGAAATGGATTACTGATGATGACGTGGCAAGCGATGCCAGCTCTGATTTGTTCGAGATCGAGAGTTTCTCGACGCAAACGACTTCGTATGATCCGATGTTGTATAATAACCACCACCTCTTCAACGGGAGACGCTTTAACTGATGGATGTTACGAGCCAACCGAGGCCAGCATCGACTGGAGCGTCACGACTGCCGATCGATCATACAGGAATTAATCGACCGTGGAGTTTGATGAATTTATAAATTACGGGAGTGATGAGGGCAGGAAGAAGGGGAATTGGGCCTGGTTATTTAATCAGAATCGAAATCGTCTGAACTTTTGATTCCCGGAACCGATCGGAATCGAAATCATAAAAAAATTAAGAAAATTAAAATTTAATAATGAATTAGTGAAATAATTAGTAAAATATTTAGTGAAATACGAAATTTTATCATGAAGATATGATTATGTTGATATTTTTATAATAATATATATATTAATTTAATTAAAATTCATTTAATTTATATTATATTATTTTCTATTAATGCAGTTCGGAATCGGAATCGTAATTTTACGGTTTGATTCTGGTTCCTTTTTGTGGAATCGAAATCACTAGTTCCGGAACCTAAATCGCTGGTTCTGAAACCGCGGCCAGGCTTAAGGGGAATGGTGGGGCCGTTGGGATGTTTTGTTGTTGATGTGAGAAGGCGGTAGTGAAAATGTGAAATGAGTATAATGGGCAAATAGATCGGATTTTGAAAAATCTTTCATAATTTTAAGATTGTTTATTTAAACTCGAACTTAATAAAATATCAATTAAAATTTTAGGAAATAAATTTTTTATTAAAATTTTGAAAATATTAATAAATAATACTTGACTTGAATGAAGGCTCCCTAGGCTAATAAAAAAACATAAATACATTAAAAAAATTAATAAAATTTATTTGTCTTTTAATATTTTTGTACTATATTTTGTATTAATCTCATACATTGTCCCTAGGCATGCACACGGTTCGGTTATGGTTGGAAACTGTAATCAAACTGTATGGTTAACGGTTCGATCAAAGATGAAAACGTAAACCTTAACTGTAATCGAATCGTACGGTTACGGTTAAACCATATTTTTATTTTTAATTTAAAAAAAAATTATAAATAATTAAACAAGTTCGGTTCTATCGTATTTTTTTATGGTGGAACCGGATTTGTTACGATTGAACCGTAAATCCGGTTCAACCATCAGTTGGAAATGCACCAACTGAAATCGAACCGGATCCATCCAGTTCGATTGCGGTTTGCGATCAAGTTTGTTAAAGGTTCGATTGGTCAATAGTTCAATTATGGTTTTGTTACGATTTGAAACCGCAATGCGAAATAGGGAGCAAGCTGTGATTAGGGATGGCAATTGTACCTGGACCTGGCCCGGATCCACATGGACCCGAAAGATCCAGGTCCGGGTAGACCCGGGTCCGTGATTCAAATATCCGGACCCGGGTTTTAAAAATTAGGACCCGGGCGAATCCGGATTCGGACCAGGGATCGCACGGGTCCGGCCCGGATAGACCCGGGTTCGAAAAAAAATTAAATATAATAAATTAGAATATAATATAAAATACAAAATAATATGCATATATAAAAAAATATAATATAATATAATTAAAAATATATATAAAATAATTGAAATAAAATAAATAAAATTGACAAAATATAAATATAAATATAAAATAATACAATTAAAAAATATATAAATAAAATCTGGGCATCCAGATCCGGACCGGGTAGACCCGGGTCCGGACCTGTGTATATTTATCCGGGTCTGGACCCGAACCCGAGACAATGAAAATACTTCCTAATACGGGTACAGGTCCGACTAGACCCGGATCTGGATCCGAATTTTGTCATATGTAGGCATGTAGCTGTGATGGCTGGGCTTCATTCCATCTGCATCATGCCTTTGATGCCTTTCATTGTATCATTTTTAGTTAGTTATAAACTCAATACTATTTATTCGTCTTTTTGTCTTTTAGTTTCTTTCTCTAGTTAGTTCTATTCTGTTTATGTGTTCAAGGTTTGGTGTCAATGTGATCAGATTTTGTGGGTGAGAGTGTTGTTGATATAATAGTAATGATTTAGAGATTAAACAGAGTGAACAGGATAAAATTATCATAAAAAATGATATCGTTTTGATCTTTTTTATTTTATTTTATTTTTAATTAACAATCAAAATAATATAATTTTAATGATAATTTTATCCCATTTACCTCTATTTTATTCTTCTTATCATTTTCTTAATATAATTATCAATAAAATGCATCATTATACCGATTTGCACATGTATTCAATCAATAATTCCATGCATACAAATTATTTCATGCCTGACACATCCTGATATGATAGATACGGTTGTTGTAAATTCTCTAAATATTGAGTTTGGATGAAGGAGGGTCATGTCCATTGGGTGGTGTCATATGGGAAGGGTATCAACATGTTAGGACATGTCCTCCAAATTAGAAGAACGTACTCATAGGCTCCAAATGGTGTATGGAATGGGTATAACCTTTAGGAGGGTTACACCACAAACCAAATGATGCCCTTAAGGCACATTTCCATGTCTATTTAAGGGGCCTTCAAGTTCATTCTGATGATCCAAATTTTGAATAAGTCTTGAGTCACATCAATTTCGTTTTTGAGTTAAGAGAGAGGTTTTCCACCATTTGTCCAGTTCATGTTCTTGTGTGAGGAGTGTCCCCTCTCAAGAAGTATCTAATGAATCCTGGGAGAACGTTAGCCACTTTGCATCCGTAGAGCACCGAGACAGAGGCTAATAAGTTCTTAAAGACAAAGAGGCTTCTCGATTTGGATTCGTTTTAAATCATTATCCACAATTTTTCCAGGTTTTTTTCATTCTATATGGTTTAGGGTTTATGTTAAATATTGGCATGTTAGTATAGATTTGTTTCTGGTTTTGGTGTTTCAGATTTGTTGTAATGCATGTTGAATTCATTTAATAACATTAATTCCCCAACAATCTTAAGAACTTATTAATTTTAGTGTTGTTAGATGAGAAGTTGCATGTATTAAAATCCATTTTTCTGGAAAAATATAGTATGTGCATGAAAAATACGCAAAGGTGTTCAAACGTCTGACGAATGCATAGGTAAAATTTTGAATTTTCGTAAGAATGTTCGAATGCGTATTCAAACGCAACTCGAACGTAAACCTTCTGCCTTAGAACGTTCGAACGTATCTTCAAACGCAACACGAATGTAAACTCTCTGTAACATTCCGTTCGAACGCACTCTCGAACGCTACACGAACGTGAACTCTCTGGAACACTTCGTTCGAACGCGTTTACAAACGTGACACGAACTTGAACTCACTGGTTAGTTTCGTTCGAACGAAGATACGAATGCGGCACTAACGAATTGATCCTGGAATTGTTTCTAAATTGAAATAGACTTAGATTAACTTAATTTATCATAATATTAGCTTAGTAAAATCATATACTGTATTACAATAATCTTGGTATTATAGATTTAAGTTAATATTAGGGTGTTCAATTATCACAAGCATACATATAGTGATAAAGTTGAAATTTAATTATGTGTTGCATACTTGGTTGAGAATTAAAAGTGTAATCTTACACAAGTAATTTCGTTCAAGCTTGATTGATTTATACACATACACACACTCTCACACACACACACACACACACACACATATATGTATACACACACACACATATTGTATTGTGAAATTGGAAGTGTAATACTAAGTTTGAATTCATAAGAGATTCTATTGAGGAAATGTTTAAATGATATTCTGTCAAAAAGGCGATAAGAGCCTAAGTGGTCAGGGATTTAAGTGGTTACACCAGACCCCACTCGTCCTCTGAGAATATTCCTTTATTTACTTATCATAAGAAACCTTAGTCGTAAATTCAAGGACTTGTGTTTGTTGGTACTACTGTCCAATATAACAACGAGTGGATACTTGGTATATCACTTGAACAAGATCATTTGTTGATCGTTGTACAATTTATCTTTTGTAAACTTATTGATCGCTATTGATTTTTCCAGTTACATATGGCTAGCGGAAACATCTCAGTACCGGTCGCTCATGGAGAAAAACCGGAAAAGTTTGGTAGAGCAAACTTTAAATAGTGGCAGAGCAAAATGTTATTATACTTGAAAACTCTCCAGTTGGCTAAGTACCTCATAGATCCTCCAGGTCCTGTGGAGGGAGAAACGGAAACTGCCCAGCAACTGCGAGAAGAGACATGATCGTCTAGCGACTTCTTGTGCAAGAACTACCTTTTGGGAGGACTTGACAATACCCTGTACAATGTGTACCAAGGCATGATTTCTGCGAAGATTCTCTGGGAATCTCTCGAGAAGAAATACAAAACCGAGGATGCCGGGCAAAAGAAGTTTGTCGTGGGTAGGTTCCTGGACTACAAAATGGTAGATTCAAGAACGGTAATGTCTCAGTTGGGTGAACTGCAATTGATCATTCATGAAATATTGGATGAATGGATGAAACTCTGTGAGACGTTTCAAGTTGCCACCATCATTGAAAAGTTGCCTCCATCATGGAAGGACTTCAGGAGCTATCTGAAACACAAAAAGAAGCAGATGAGCCTTGAAGACCTTGGAGTTCGATTAAGGATCGAAGAGGACAACAGGAAGTCCGAGAAGGCCAGCTACAAGACTATGAAGTCTAAGGCAAACTTCGTCGATGGTGTAAAGGGTAGCAAAAAGAGAAAGAACAGTTGAGCTGATTCTTCCCAAGCTAACAACAATTTCAAGGGGAAGTGCTACAATTGTGGAAAAGCGGTCATATGGCAAAAGACTGCAGAAACAAAAAGTCTCAAGACAAGGGCAAGAAAAAGAAAAATGAGGCCCATGTCACTGAAGATGAGCAGCCGACTGATGAGATCTCAGAGATGAACCTCTCAATAGTGGTAACTGAAGCCAACTTGGTTGGGAATCCGAGAGAATGGTGGGTAGACACTGGGGCTACTCGTCATATCTGTGCAGATAGCAAAATGTTTTCCTCGTATCAGAAGGTCGATGGTGGCGATCATCTGACAATGGGAAACTCGTCTACCTCTAGAGTGGTTGGACAAGGCATAATGGTTCTGAAGATGACATCTGGAAAGGAGCTTACATTGAAGAATGTTTTGCATGTTCCTGATATTCGGAAGAACTTGATCTCGGGCTCTCTCCTTAGCAAGAATAGTTTTAAGCTTGTATTTATTTCCGACAAGTTTGCATTGACCAAAAATGATATGTATGTAGGAAAATGATACCTCACTGAGGGCATTTTCAAGTTCAATGTAATGACTGTCAATCAACACAGTGCTAATAATAAAGCTACATCTTTTACTTATATTATTGAGTCACAAAATATATGGCATTGGAGGTTTGGATATGTTAATTATGATACGATGCGTAAATTAATTAACATGGACCTTATACCTAAATTTGCAATTGATAACCAACATAAATGTGATGCATGTGTTGAAGCAAAAATGCATAGAACATCATTTCATTCCATAGAACGAAGTTTTGTACCCTCGGAACTTGTACACTCTGATGTGTGTGATATGAATATTGTGCAAACAAGAGGCGGTAAAAAGTACTTTGTCACTTTTATCGATGATAGCACAAGATTCTGTTATGTGTATTTGCTGAGGAGCAAAGATGAAGCTATTGAGAGCTTTATACACTATAAGAATGAAGTTGAAAATCAACTTGGCAAGAAAATCAAAAGAATCAGGAGTGATAGAGGTGGTGAATATGTGTCACCATTTGGTGAATATTGTTCCAATCATGGAATTATTCACGAGACTACTGCTCCTTATTCGCCTCAACAAAACGGGATTGCTGAGCGCAAAAACCGAACGTTGAAGGAAATGATGAACGCCATGTTGACAAGTTCTGGTTTACCCCAGAACTTGTGGGGGGAAGCATTGCTTTCCGTAAACTACGTTCTGAACAAGCTACCTCACAGAAGATTGGATAAAACACCATATGAGTTGTGGAAATGTCACGTACCTTCCTACAAATATCTGAAAGTGTGGGGGTGTCTTGCCAAAGTAATGGTTCCTAAACCTAAGAAGGTTAAAATAAGACCCAAAACTGTTGATTGTATATTCATTGGATATGTTCGCAATAATAGTGCGTATCGATTCTTGGTACACAAGTCTGGGATTCCTGACATAAATCCGAATATGATAATTGATGAATGCGACATTTTTTTAAGAGACATTTCATTGTAAGGAAAGAAAAAGAACAAAGTTCTCAAAAGAACTATTGATATTATCAAAGACAATGATCAGGTTGACTAAGAGTCAGATTAACGTGAAAATATTGAGACAATCGAACCTAGACGTAGCAAAAAAGCTAGAACGTCTAAGTCGTTTCCTCCAGGTTGTAAACCACTGGGCTACAAATGGATATTCAAACGGAAAATGAAACCAGATGGATCAATAGATAAGTACAAGGCAGGCTTGTTATAAAAGGTTATAAACAAAAAGAATGCCTTGATTACTTTGACACATATTCACCAATGACTCGTATCACGTCAATAAGAATGCTCATAGTCTTAACAACTATATTTGGTCTTGAAATACATCAAATGGATGTAAAGACGGCATTCTTAAATGGTGAACTAGATGAAGAGATTTACATGGAACAACCAGAAGGGTTCAATGTTCCTGAACAAGAACATAAAGTGTGCAAACTTGTAAAATCCTTATACGGATTAAAACAAGCACCTAAACAATGGCATGAGAAATTTGACAAAGAGATGTTGTCAAGTGGGTTCAAAACCAATGAGTGTGATAAGTGTGTGTACACCAAATCAACTCAAAAAGGATATGTCATTGTGTGTCTCTATGTAGACGATACGCTGATAATTGGTAGTAATCATGAAATAATTCAGTCTACCAAGAAAGTGTTATCCAGCAGATTTGATATGAAAGATTTAGGAGTAGCTGATGTGATCCTAGGAATTAAGATTTCTAGGACATCATAAAGATATATATTATCTCAGACTCATTATATTGAGAAGATACTTGAGAAATATAATAAAATAGATCTAAATGTGGCTAGAACTCCAGTAGACCTAACTCTTCATCTATCAAAGAATACTGGCTCAGGCGTATCGCTATTAGAGTATTCGAGAATCATCGGAAGTCTGATGTATCTCACCAATTGCACACAACCTGATATCGCTCAAGGTGTAAATAGGCTTAGCAGATATACAAGCAATCCAGGACATAACCACTGGAAAACCATAGTAAGAGTTTTGAGGTATCTGAGAGAAACTTCAAAATATGGGCTGCATTATGCTAGATATCCTGCTGTTCTAGAGTGATACAGCGATGCTAACTGGATATCTGATACAGTGGATTCCAAAACTACGAGTTGATTTATTTTCACACTTAGTAGTGCAACCGTGTCATGGAAATCCTCGAGGCAAACATGTATTGCCTGGTCTACTATGGAATCAGAGTTCACAGCATTAGACAAAACAGCAGAAGAAGCAGAATGGCTTCGAAATTTCCTGGAGGATATTCCAAGTTGGTCCAAACCGGTGCCAGCGATAAGCATACATTGTGATAGTCAATCGGCTATTGGGAGAGCCCAAAATAAAATGTATAATGGTAAGTCTCGACACATACGTCGGAGACATAATACCATACGTCAACTGCTCTCAAGTGGCATAATATCGATCGATTATGTCAAGTCGAATGAAAACCTAGCGGATCCACTTACTAAAGGTTTACCTAGAAGCAAGTTGATAAGTCATCGAGGGGAATAGGCTTGAAGCCTATAAATTAAGAATTGTCACTATGGAAACCCAACCTAGCTGACTGGAGATCCCAAGATCTAGATTCAAAAGGGACAACTGAAACTTTATGCAATTCAAAACAGGCACTGTAGAGTTTTGTACTCTTTCCCAGTCCGATAATGACGCAGAGTGATGTCTGTCAAGGTTAGGATAAGCTAAGGCTTTTAATGATCACTATATTAGGAGATGAGTCCTAATGGGGGTAAATGCAGATTACCCCTTCATAGTATATCACTCATTTCAAGTAAGAAGTGAGGCCGCTTCCATGGGATTTTACAGGTTGACTTCCCTAAAGTGCTTAATGAATATAGGACTGATGTTCATGGCCGAAATGAACAAAACAGTAGAACGAGATATGGTCGAAGTAAAGCTGTGTGTTGGCAATTGTTTTGGTTTACACCAAAGGCAGAACTAGGGGTGAGCAAAACCAATTTCGGTTCCGATTCCGCATGGAACCGGAACGGAAAAAATTGGTTCCTAACTAAGTGGAACCGGAACCTACCTAATTAAATAGGGTACCCTATTATTCGATTCCAATTCGGTTCCGGTCCGGTTCCGAATTACCCTAAGAGATCATGTGATGTATATTCTATAGTACTACTGGTTGGCAGATCCTGGTGGTATTTACAATACTGTTCGTAGTGGCTACAAATCACTGACTTCCATGGATCATTATCCATTTACTAATATCTAGTGTCGTGTATGGAAGCCTGGTAAAGTTAAGAATCTTCTCCAGTGAGTGTGAGCTGCTGCAAATGTATTACCTACAATTGATAACCTTCCAAGCGCAGAGTTGATGTTTCACCTCGTTGTTCTATCTGTCATGCTAATAATATATAAGACAATACTTTATTCTTAAACAATGTCAGGCACTGATAACCTTCCAAAGCGCAGAGTTGATGTTTCACCTCCTAAACTCTGCTAGTCATTTGTTGCATTGTTTGTTTATTGATCCTGGTAATAATGACTTGGCTCATTGGGATGTATATGTGTGTTGGGAGAAGCCTAAGAGAAACTGGTGAAAGTGCAATATTGATGTTGTTGTCTTCTCTTTTCACAACTTAAATTAAAGGATCAGACATCATGAG
Organism: Zanthoxylum bungeanum; assembly: GCA_019454045.1. NCBI lineage: Eukaryota > Viridiplantae > Streptophyta > Magnoliopsida > Sapindales > Rutaceae > Zanthoxylum > Zanthoxylum bungeanum. Next base: position 67,831 of record SKCR01048927.1, read on the forward strand.
AGAGCATTTAGAGAATAGACAAGAAAACCTTTGAAAATCGGTTCCGGTTCCGATTATTGTGGAACTGGAACTGGACCGGTTAAAAATCGGTTCCATCTATTTGGAACCGGAACTGGACCGGTTACAACCGATTCTGGTTCCAAACCCGGATTTCTGGTCCGGTTCCAACCAGTTCTGGGTAGACCCGGAACCAGTGCTCACCCCTAGGTAGAACAGTTCAAGACTATGGGTCACTGGTTTGCCAAGTAAATCCGATCGTCATTCACTAGGAAAGGTTCAAGGCGAAAGCTACCTATTTCGATGCAGCTTTAGTTCACGGAAACTTTCTCAAGTGTCTGTATGAATATTTTGAGAATTGTGGGGGATTGTTGTAATTCTCTAAATATTGAGTTTGGATGAAGAAATGTCATATACATTGAGTTGTGCCCTATGGGAAGGGTACCAACATGTTAGGACATGTCCTCCAAATTAGAAGAACATACTTCTAGGCTCCAAATGGTGTATGGAATGGGTATAACCCTTAGGAGGGTTACACCCCAAACCACAGGGTGCCCTTAAGGCACCATTCCATGTCTATTTAAGGGGCCTTCAAGTTCATTATAATGATCCAGATTTTGAATAAGTCTTGAGTCACATCAATTTCATTTTTGAGTTAAGAGAGAGGTTTTCCACCATTTGTCACAGTTCATGTTCTTGTGTGAGGAATGCCTCATCTCAAGAAGTATCCAATGAATCTTGGGAGAACGTTAGCCACTTTGCATCCGTAAAGCACCGAGATGGAGGCTAATAAGTTCTTAAGGACATAGAGATGCTACTGAGTATTGAATTAGGTTTCAACAAGAAGTTCGGAACATATTCAATTTCCTGATGAACACGTATACGAAATGAGATAAAGCAGCCATGATTGCCACCAAAACAGATAAGTCCATCACTGTATAAAACAGCGGCCACATTTATTTACTAGCAAATGCAAGGACTCGTGGTTTTGGCGTTACACGTTACCAGTAAAAAAGCAGAGCAGACAGTTTTCACAACACCAAAAAGAAATCAACGGCTGTCCGCAGCTGTATCACAAACTGAAACTAATAGCTTGGCTTTTGAAATCCATGGGTTCGCCTCTGGTCTCTTCCTTCTTTATTATTTCTCTATTGTTAATGTTTTCGCAATAAATAGCATATAAGAGATCAATTCATAATTCAATTTATTGTAAACAATCGCCTTCATCAAAGAAAAATCTTAGCTTATATATTTCATGGCTTCTCTGGTACTACTGGTTTCTGAACTTCTTCGCATTCAAAACCCAGATTTGGGTTCTGTAGAAACAATACTGTGTTCTTGTTCACTTCCACGGCACTTTGTCAGGAAAAATCTTTTGAAAAAGGAAGTTGAGAAAGACTTAGAAGCTGAAGAATATCTGCAAGAGTCAAGGATTTGCGTCGACATGGTCTGGCCTTAGATTGAAAAAATTGTTCCTTCTTCTTTCTTGTAAATTAACAAACTTCTTTCTCTTTCTATCTGGCTCTGTGTCTCTCTCCAGTGACATTACCACAAACACCGTCGCGCTTTATAACGCTGAGCTAATCCTTTG
>SKCR01048928.1:0-50346 GCA_019454045.1 Zanthoxylum bungeanum
CCCTATCTACTAACAAGGAGATTCACTGCAAGCAGTAGCTTGAAAAGATTGGCCTCTGGAGAGAGATAAAGAGACAGGGTGGTGGTGGTGGTGGTGGGTGGGGTGCATTGGGAAGCTGTGGCTTGTCCTTGTGAGTTTTTAATAGTGAATTCAGTCGATAAAAGTTTTCTAAATAACACATATGTTCCTTTTGTTTTGTGATTTCTCAAATATTGACAAGTTTTGTTTGCTTATATCAAGTAGGTCCCTTATATCAAGTCGATAAAAGTTTTCTAAATAACACATATGTTCCAAAATATTTCGAAGTTTTTGATAGTTTTGCACGCATTTGGAGTAAAATTTTGGATGATTAAAAAAATTATTTTATCTCTATTATAAAAAAAAAAAAAAACTCAAAATATCTAAAATATCTTTATCTAATTTCATAATAATATTATTTTATTTTTTTATAACACAACTTCAAAACATATATTAAAGTAATTTTAAATTTTTTTGTATAAAAACTCTCGTTAACAATCAAACACCTAAATTTTAAATAACAAAATTGAAGAAAAAAAAAATTGATTTCGGATCTCCTAAATTTTTAAATTTTTTATTTTAAACTCGGGAAATTCGAAGTTTTGACTTCGAATCTCCGAAATATACACTTACTTAGAAGTGTATTTCGGAAAATTCAGATTTTCTGAAGTCTATTCGTTTGTTAGTTTCACAAAATCACAAATATTGTAGCTTATTTTGGCAAATATCAAATTTTTTTTGGTTAATTTTGTGAATTTCCCTTATAATTATGTCCTTATTTGAAAAAAATATATAATAAAATAGAGGGCTGAATGTTATTATCCCAAAGATAATTAAATAGAAGATAAAAAAAGAGAGGAGAGAAAGACAAAGGGAGATGATGAATGTGATTCAGGTAAGGCATGAGTTATCATCTTTTGTGCAGGTCTAAAGTCACGGGAATCAATCAATCACTGCCTGCTTTTGGTAGCTTTACTGATCTCATCTGTAGAGAGACAAATATTTAACAATGGCTAATGGCTATCCACTTACTTGCATTTGCATGCTCAGTTCTTTGATTATGAAAGAGATGACTCTTTTTCTTTTCTTTTCTTTTGTACCATCTCTGCTGCACTTTCTTTTTCTTTCTTATTTTTTTAATAAATAACCCATTAGGGCAGCTGCTGAGTCACTTAATAGTTACAGTTGTTAGTGTTCCGTTAATTTGAAAATTTAAAAAATAAAAAATACTTATTTAGATTATGGTATGTAGTTATCATGCAATATGGCCATAGCTGTGTATGCACATTTTAATGGGTGGTCCAGTTTTTGAGTAGGATTCATTCAACTTGTAGCTCCATTTTTTTGTGAAAACTAAAAGACAAATCACTCTTTTGAGGCAAAACTTTAGGGGTGCTTGTGATTCTTCATCATCTTCTTCTTCTTCTTCTTCTTCAAATCGATGGATCTCGGTGACTACAGTCTTTAGTCTCTTCATGCCTTAACAAAAATTTCTAACTGAAGTAAAGTTGGTATTAAAAGAAAAAAAGAGAGAGAGATATCTTAGTACTGATTTCGCCTAACCCCGATTACAGTTGATAATATGTAGACATAGTTAATTTATTAAGTAACTTTGCCTGTTAAATATCAAGTAATTGGAAGTGTGGTATTATTTCTTAGTGTTAATGAATAATGTTGAAATTTTATCAATAATATAAACAGTATCACATGATGTGTTGTGTGCAACACCGAGCCACGCGCTGGATTCGGTTTCGATTCCGCTTCGATTTCGATTCTCGGTTCCATAATAGTGTGGAATCGGGAATCGTTCGCTTCGGTTCTGTTTCGGAACCGAACCGAACCGTTGGCCGGGTCTAATTATTGGTGTGTTGAAAAAAGAAGAATGACTCATATTTATATATTTTTGTGATATCTAAAATGCCTTTAAAATTTGTCGTTTTCTTAATATTATGAAGGGTAATTTAGTAATTACTAATAACAAATTAATTTGTTTGTTTTTATTTTTAGGACAGGGAGCCAACAGCTAGTAGCCGTTGGGTTTCAACGGTTCCAATCGGAACCGTAGAACCGTTCGAACTGAACGATTTTGGTTGGAATCGTAGAACCGCTGGAACCGAACGGTTCCGGTTCGAACAGTTGGAACCGTTCGAACTGAACGGTTTTGGTTGGAATCGTAGAACCGCTGGAACCGAACGGTTCCGGTTCGAACAGTTGGAACCGTCCGATTCTGTTCGGTTCGGCTAGGGTGAATCCTAATCGAACCGAACAAATCCGGTTTTCGGTTTTTGATTCCGATTTCGAAACCGTCTGATTCCAACCGGTTTGGTTTCGGTTCCGAACCGAAACCGTAGCCGGGTCTATACTCACTGACCAGTTCGATTCTAAATTAATTCTAATCGAGATTAATCCCTAAATGCTCACCCTAACCATAAGTAATTTTGTAAATTTTTCTTTTTTTTGAAAATAACCACAAGTAATAGTTGAATCAGCCTGAACAGGTGTGATTTGTGGCAAAAAAAACTTATAACTTAGTTGTCTGGTATTTCTTATAAGAATTTGATACAGTCGGAGATTTTAAATAAAAATCACGCCAAATTTTAACGTTTAAAAAATAAAATAGTTGAAGCAACCAGCATAGTGGTATTGGGTTGGATTCTTTCATGTTTCCCAGTTGAAAAATACAAGTAAATTTTGAGAGTAAAATAGTAAATTACAGAGAGAGAGCCAGAGGGGGAAGGTAATAATGGTGGGGGTCTTGCTTTCTTCTTCATTCATTCATTCAGTCGTCAGAGATTCAGAGCACAGTAAATATACAGCCTATAATTACTTAAAATATATATATTTAATTTTATTTGAAAAAAACAGAGGGAAATGTCAGAATCGGGGCTCCTCGTGAATTGGGCTTTCATGGGGGTTACGTTACTCCCCTCAGATGCTCCTACTTCCAATTTCCAAATAATTGCTCCCGACTTCATCGCCGAGACGAGACTGACCCGTCTCCGAATTTACATAAATACCCTCCCTCTGTCCTCTTGTTCTTTTCCTTTATTTTATCAGGGCCATAACCCAATTAATTAGAGGTTTAAGTTTAATATGTGTTTCCTAAGATATTTAAAAAAAAAAAAAAACTGTAATATTAAAATAGCCAAATTTTAAATATTAAAAATCCCAAAAATTAAATAACCAAATTTTACTGGTTAGGGATGACATAAAAAATTGAATCTTGATTTGAAATGATTTTCCGTCTCAATTAAAAATATTAACCCGGATTTTGGATGATTTTTATCTAAAAATCCTGAATTTTAATCGATATTTAGGATTAAAAAAATTCTCTCCATTTTTGAATCTGTATGTGATTCAGGACGGGACCGCATTGCCAACTCTGACTCTAGTTGTAACAAATTTAAAAATAAATGAAATATATCCCAATTTTTATATATTGATATATATATATATATATATTATTAATTAAATTTATATTTTATATATTTTTTTAAATTTATATTTTCTTGCCCTTTTTTATTTGTTTAATAAATATTACAAATTTCATATTTATTGTTATTTATTTTGTGTTTATTTATTCATTTAATTTTTGGGATTTTTTTTTAATTTATTTAACACTACTTATGTATTATAAAAATGTTCGTATGTATTGAATCAAAATATATATATTTAATTTTATTTGGTAAAATTATATTTTTTTTATACATAAGTAGTGTTAATAAAATTAAAAATGAATCAAAAAAATTAAATGAATAAATACACAAATTGTAATATTTATTAACAAAAATCAAAAAATAAAAAAATATATAATTAATAAGATGGCAAATGGAGTTATAATTAGTATATAATTATTTTTAAATTAATATATAAATATAAAATTTTTGCCATATATAATAATTGGGGGAGTGATAAATTACAAAGAGAGGAGTGTTGTGATAAAATTACAAGGTGACAAGAGGGGGAGGAGTAATTTACTTCATTGATAGAACCACATATTAAATTCACCTAATTTTTCCACCCTATAATTTCACTTTCATATTGCCGGAAAAGAAGTAAATGGCAATAAATTATTAAAAAGCTGACACAAAAGGACTCGGGCGAGTCGGGCCTCAATGACTCAATTTTAGAAGAAATACAAGCGTTCACAGTTCTACACCATCCATCTCAAACATTTAATAAACATTTACTGCATGATTATACTATTGTTTTTGCTTTTCATTTTACTTCATAATATCTAAATTAAAGTAACATACGTTCCACTATTTGTTGAAGACACGAGTTCGAGTTTCACATAATCAAATCTTAATATCCTAAAAATAAAATTATAGATCTATTTTAAGAAGTGTCAATAGATTTCTCTCTCAAAGTGTAGAAGTAGATTTATAGATTCTGTTGTTGAATTTGGATATATATATATGTACACACACTTTTAATAAAGCAAGATTAATTTATTAATGTAAGTTATTGTCAGGTTGCAGGGTTAGTGTCATGTGAAACAAAAAAAGATATTATGCCTTATATTGTAGCGACAATGGATAATCATTGGCGCGACAATAAGAGTCATAGATATAAAGATGCATTTTGACTAATATTATTGCGATAATGGTTACTCATTAGCGCGACAATGAGACGTTGATACAAAAAGGCTCTCTAACTTATATTTTCACGCTAATGAGTAAGTAATTGTCATTGGCACGCAATGTCTTTGGAATGCTGATTTAAAAAAACACGACTTAAAAATAAGTTTTTTTGTCAGTAAATCTTGGTTCTCTATATATAAAGCACAAAAATGATTAATCATACATAACATTCTTCAAATCATAGTTCTCAAGTAGAGATTCAACAAAGTATTGTGTTGCATCTCTAAGTTTTTTTGTTGTATCTTACAATAAATTTACTTACAAACCTTACAATACATAGTGTGAGCAAATATTATTTTAAGAAAATGCTATACACGCCTAAGAAACTAGATTATCCATTGCATCCTTTAACAGACTCATCACAAGCATACATGTGAGATTATAAGAGTACCAGAGTCACATGTAGATGAGTGGGTATAATTAATCTCACTCAATCTGAAAATTTATTAAATTATTTCACATAAATTAATGAAAATTTTATTTGTTAATAAGATAATTTTAAATGAGGAAGATCTTTTACTGTGAAAATCAAACTTCATATCTACTTAATTAATGTTATGGGTACACACTATATATTATAACAATGGAGATACGGACAACAAGTAATGAGAGTGTGGTTCATAATAAATAATAAAAAGTTGTAACTAATATTACTATAAAAAGTAAAGATGCCAATAAATGAGCTACAAATTAGTGGCCCCCAAAAACATAAAGAGTAAAATCATTTGTTTAAACTCCCAAAAATGATTGGAGAGGTGAGTGATCTTCCGTTGATTGAAAATGGGTTCACAAAGCACAATCACAAGACAGAATCAAAGGTATCGCAATTTACTTGATTTAAAATTCTCAGTTCCTGCAAGCCCCAATTTGCTTGATTTAAAATTCTCAGTTCCTGGAATTCCGAGCAAACTGAAACAAGAGTCATTTGGAATTGAAACGATGAGAGAGAGAGAGAGAGAGAGAGAATAAAGACGAATTAGTATTCAGCAGCAGCTTTTATTTTCTTAATGTATATCATGATCTCGTGAATGAAGAGTGGAACAAGCCAAAGCAAAGCATTATAATTAATAATATTATCTTTAATCAATCAAAGCCTCATTTCGTGTGACCCCTGCAGTGCAGTCAGTGGGTAAATATAACTTGTTTTGTTTTCACCATAGATGATAGATGGACCCATCTTTTTTTTTTTATTATTTTAAAAATGTCTTTTACAAATAAGACTTTCATTAATTTAAAACAAAGGGAGGATAGATATGAATTGGCAATCGGAGAAGCCAAGCCATGAATATCCTCTATTGATCAGATCTCAAACTTTATTAAATATTTAAATATCACTGGAATTTAAAAGCTGTTATCAATACAAGGTCAAGGGTACCACTAATTAGTATATCCTTTACAATGAGTTAAGTGAGTGAGATGGAATCACATCCCAGACTAGCCACCTCCAGGCAAATTCTGTTTCACATATTGATGCCGATGGCCAATACTAGCTATATGCATTTTCATTTCTTTCCCTTGATAATTATGTTGACTCAAGGAATTTGTTAGTAAAATTGACAAGGTTAGTGAGTCTACTGGGTTTCTGTTAGCTTTTACTTTATCCCTCTCTATCTGAAACTGAAAGTACCATCCTTTAATTCCATGAGCTCTTTCCGTAAGTGTTAGATTGAACTAACACTGAAATATCTTCAGGTGACAACATTAATGCACCGGTGCTCAAGTAATTCCGAGAACATCGACCCCTGCATATGAAAATTGTGCAAATAATTTGACCGCCAAACATAGTGGATGTGTATGGATTAACAAAGCAGATATTACAAGAAAATACCTCCTTTTCTTTGTCTTGTTGCTACTTTCAGATAAACGGGAAGCTTCTGATTTTGAAATGCAGCCCAAAGAAGAAAGATACTCGTGAAATGCATAACCATTCAGTGCCAAATAAGATCTTGAAGGAACTAGGGACCTAATTCTACTGAAAAGACCTGACTTCATCTCTCTGCAAAGCAAACCGCCAGAGTAACTCAATGAAATTACTAAAAGCTAATATCAGAGTAACACTCATTTTGGATGTTAAAGTTAATAAAATGTTCAAATACAATGCACATGATATTCATGACTAGCAAGAAACTTGAGGAATTCTTACCTTTCTAACAGTGTGTCACTTCCAGCATGTTGGATTACACTTGCTTGATGGTCCTGTTCGCATGATTTACCCAATGTCGTATAATTTCTGCAAGCCAACCTCTCCCAAGTCAAATTCGTCTTTGTATTAGAATCCATACTCAATCCTCTATTGGAAATGTCGTTTGCATAGAGGGAGAATCCATGTTTCACAATCATGGAAGTCATCTGCAAGTGCTCATCACACCAGTCCCGTGCATCTGAAATCTCATGAGGAAACATCGGCAGCTCCAAAAAATCCTGCAGAAGTATATGTCCGTCATGATGGACTATGTAAGGAAATAAATAAAATGAAAGGTCTCAATAATGTTATATTCTATGATAAAACTCACTTGTGTTTGGCACTTAGAAAGCAACAGATCAGCTTCTGAAATTAGATCGCACACTCCATGAGTAAGTTTTACAATTTGAAAAGCATCGGGCTTTTCTGAGGTGACATACTGTCTTAAGTCTGTGTTACCGCCACGAAGTTTCTTCCACGAGTCTCTCACTAAATCAACGGCTTCCCAGGACCTAAGCTCCTCGGTGGACTTGGATCTCCTCTTAAAATCCATGCGGCTACACTCATCCATCACTTGATACGTTCTTGATACAGCCTCTGCATGTTCATTTTGAGAATCTTCCACCTCCTCCAAATGAGATGATTCTGCAATAACATTACTAATATTTTCCATCTCCACAGAATTATCTTCAGCTTCAACTGGTGGAAGGTTGAGATCAAAGTCATTGGCCACAGAAACTTCTACAGTCTCAGCAACACAACCACCGCACACTGTTCCAGATAACTCTGCTCCATTATCAATTTCTGTCTCTGGAACAAACGATGATTCGGGCACACAGGATATATCAACTGATTTGCATGTACCTATGTGCAAGTTGCTTTCTACTTCTGGACACAGATAACGGTTTCCCTCCAATTTTTCCAGGACAGGACCAAGTAGCTTGTCAATTGGTGGACTTAGGCAGTTTTGTGTATTTGAAAAGGGAGAAGGAAAGCTACTATGATCTTCAGAAAGTAACTCATTGTTAATATCCCTTTCTGCAACAACAGGAGAATCAATACGGAAGAGCTCATCTTCAGAATCAGATGATGTAACTACCTTGAACTTTCTCCTAATGTTTCGTCGGGAGAAAGAAATGGGAGTGGAAGGGAAATTGGAAGGTTTACATACAGTACCAAAAGGATCTTCAAGTTCATTGCAAATATGAACAGAGGAATTTCTGTTTAACATTTCTTCTTTTTTGGCCTCCACACTATCTGCTGGTTTATTATGAGTATTTCGATTATTCAACATTTCATCATGCCCTTCCACCTCGAGTCCCTCCCTCAGGGTTGAATTTTCTTCCATCAATGACAATGATTTCATAATCTCTTTGTCAACTAACTCAGATAACTGAGATGGGAAATCCCAAGGGATTATCTTTGGAAGCACATAATGCCCATCCTCTAGATCAAATAGTTCTGGACCATACATTTTCTGCATTTTTTTTCCTGAAATTGTGAACGGTTAATGTTAAAAACATAAGAGGTTCTAGAGCCAATATAATGGTAATGAGTCAGTAAAAACAACTAGCATGCAAATTGGATACTACATTATAAAACATGGGATCTCTTGAAATTGTTGGGAAATGGGAACTAATTGCAATCTTTACTATTTCTAGAAACAGCAACATCAAAAACAATACTAAACGTTCATGCATGTATTGCGTGATTAACCTTTTCCATATCTTTTATTCTGGCACCAGAACTGAAGGTGCATAATGGATTTCCGGATATCTGCCTGACAACATCCAATTAATTGCTCTAGGAACTGAGGCTGTAAGTCGACTTTCTCTGCCGCACAAATCTAAAGAATAAAACAGAATCAACTAAATTGAATATAAAATCCATAATTTGAAAGCAGAACCAAGAACACACAAGAAACATACCATATATAAATGGGAAAGAAGGTCCTTTGGTGTTGGCATTGTGAATGAAACCTCTAGCCTGTCCAAACTGTCTGGTAAAGTGATATCATTGCCTAATAATTACCAGGTAAACAATGCTCAACAACGTGAAGCTACATGTAAGCAGATAAAAGATCTAGTAACAACGGAAATTATTTAACCAAGCGTCTTCTTACTATTACTAGTCAATATGACAGGCCCTTTTGCCTTTTCAGCAATTTGTTGTATGGCAGCTATAAAACCACGGTCTTCAGGAAAAAAGACATCTACATCTTCGATGAGAATTAAGGGTTTAACATGATTATCTAATTTTGTCACGACTCCATGAGAAGTTTCTTCATCTGATGTGTGTATCACTTTGATCACCTCATCATCAACCTGCTGTGCTGCTTCACCATTGCATGGAGTTTGGGAAGATTTCATGATATTCTTATTTGGTGAATCCAGAGGGTATGCAATTGACCTGGTAGAAATACAGAATAATGTCCGATAGACAATCACGTTCTTAATGCTTGATCCTTAGAGATTCTATTGGTAATAAAACAATACCCAATAGATGCAACAGAAAGAAAAAAAATACAAGAATCAATGTTGTATACAAAGTAGAAAACCTGTTGAGGCAATTCGATTCTAAAGCCCCTCCAAATTTCTGCTTCAGAGTTGCTCCCTGTCGACAATCTGATGCATTATTCTGTGGAACACAGTTCATCAAACTCAATGAGCTTTTCATAAAAATACTTATTTTCATAACAATAAACTATCATGGTTCAGTAATCATTTACTCTCTTTCTTCTTTTTCAAAACCTTGTCAGCACAGAACCAAACCATAAGCAACATTCCACTTTGTTTTGTAGGGAAAGAAAGGGAACTTATTTGATTATCTTGAGAAATTGAGTTCATTTCTTAAGCATGTAGCAATTTTCTTCCCCCTTCAGCGCTATTTTGCAAAATCCCAACAAAACCCTCATGACTCAAAAGAAACTGTCAGTTCAACCCATTTCTTATTAACTTGGAGGAATCATATGAAATTGCGATTCAAGTACCATAAACTGACATTTTGCACAAGTTTAATGGTGCCTGGTCCTCCAAAATATAAGTAGCATTCTGAACTGTTCTATGTTTGTTTATATATCATCTTAGTTTTCTATTATCTGAAATAAAAAAAAAAATCAAAATATTTATCAGCGATTGTGTTTTTCCTTACTGCGTTCTGCGTAGCAAACACTGCATCAACTATACATCTAAAATGTGTTTAATTTGTCTTTCTATAGGTGATTAATTTCATCTGAAGAGTTAAAAATCAATAACACTAAAAAGTTCGTAAATCAAAACTGTAAAAGCAGTTCAACAATAATGATATTAATTTAGTAGCACCTCAAGAACTTTAAATCCTCTCTCATTTGCACAAGCGTGGATAGCAGCGGATTTCCCACTCTGCAACAAGAGAAAGTGAGAAACACATTTTTAACCACTGATATAAACCAAATATTCTAGGACTGAACAAAAATCTAAATATTGGTACTCATTTGACACACCACTACGGAACTCTATGTCATTTCAAAACTATATAGAGGATGCATAAACATGGCACGGCACAGCAGGAATATCTTTTCACACTGTCAAAGCATGTAAATCATAGGGGAAAAAAAAGTAAAAAGAAGCACGAGAAATATATGAAGGGTGTGGTGCAGGTGCTAATTGAGGCATGATATATTTACTAAAATTTGCAATAATGACAGTTCCTAAAACAAGTTCACAATCAGAGAACAAATCAGACAAACTTAAAAGTAAGTTTTAACAAAAATATGTATTGTACATACCCCAATAGGCCCTGTAACTAAAAGAACATTCTTCAGGCTACCTCCTTCATCCGAATTTTCCGAGTCAGAGTCAATTACATAACAGTCATAGGAATCTTTGAATGCTCGAACATCTCTTTCATGCCAATTACACAGCCATTCACTAATAAATTTTACTGATTCCCTATTCCCACATACCTGCAGAAAGTGGTTGCCAAGGAACATATAACAGGACTACAGGAGGGAAATAAATGCGGCATATGCATATATAAATAATGAAAGAGAGAGTGCTCTATATAGCACCATAGTGGATCAGAAAATGTATGTTTCATATAAAATTTTATTCAAACTAGCTGACCTCCATCGCAGTTTTTGGCCGGTACTTATCTGTCCATAAGCTATCCCCAGGCCAATGACCACAATCATTATAGTAAGACATCATCCTGCTACTGCAGCAAAATGGTACATGAATAAAACTATATATAGTACTTGCTAACAAACAGTACATAATTGAATAGAAGCTTGTGTACATTATTGAACATATTATCAATCAGAACAAATAACTTGAGACAAGTACCAAGAACTAGGAAGGAACTTATCCATACATATCATGCATAGTAAGGAAAAAAAAAATAATCTTTATTACCAAGCAATGTAAGGAACAAAAGATTCAAATATTATAGCGGAGTACATAAACTCAATGATGAAAGACAAAGATGGATGAACAAGAACATACAATCAAACTATATAATTGCTAAAATTATATGAAAACTAAGGATGAGCCTGAACTCAAATAGTCTAGTGGTATATAATAAATAGTGAAACATTTGCAACCATAGTCAACAATTTCAATGGTTAAATTTGTTATCAAACTGAATTTCGTCAAGAGCAGTGTTTTGCTAATAGTTATAGTGGTTTCTATGGAATTACTCAAACCCAAAGTGACGATTGATCAGAAAAGGCAAAGAAGCAAATTACAGACATTTACGTCTAATGTTAGATAGCAGGCTTTTAAATGAAAGAGAAACTGTAATATTTATGAAACTACAGAAAATTCCATCAAATGCAAATTCCATCAAGTTACTTCTAATGTTAGATAGCAGGTATGGCAAACAAATGCACAAGAATGCCCATAATTCTAAAACCATGACAAGGTTTCTAAATATAGAAAAGAACAATATTAAAAGCATTCTAATCAGTAACTAGTTAACTATAGAGCAACACTGACAGAGTATTTGCATGATCAAAATAAATTAACAGACAAAGCAAATAGCTTAAGAGGTTTGTGAAGATATTGCCTTTAAATTTCTTATATAAAAATCCCAACCTTTCCTGAGGAGAACTACTTTTCTCTTCAACATCAGATTTTCTCATCAAATCAGCACGCTTGGAAAAAGAAGCAATCTGCTCCTGCTGGTGGTCCTGCTTAAAATACAGCTGCAAGGACTCAAGATCTCAGCATCTTGGAAAGTACAAAACAGAAGCTCAAAAGGGAACAGCTGGTGAAAAATCCTTTCAAAAATGAAGTCCAAAAAAGTTAAAAAGGGAAAAATTATTAAATTAAGATGCTGTAACAAGTACTGAATATGAGTCGTTGAAGAACATATAGCACACCTCTTGATCATCAACTAACACAACAGAGACTTCTGACGGTCTTTCATTCAAATATTCTTCAGAATGACATTGATTTGAAGATGCCTTATAAGGATATTGAACACATGAAAAATTATCAAGTTTCGAAGACTGAAAAGGGACATCAAACACTGATGAGATTGTGCCCACCAAAGTACTTCTATTATCAACAGTTTCCACATGGAATGTCCAATTGCTCCAATCAATAGACATAACTTCATCCTGACTTCTTTCAAATACATGAATAGGACTAATAGTATTACTTTTATCCTTTCTTCCACTTGAACAACAATTACTGTCTACTCCATTCCCATTCTGATTTCTCTTTTCTGCTTTCCGTGATGAGAAAAAAGGATGTATTTGCTTTCCAGTGAACATCCTTGAATATTCCTGATTAAAGATGGTAAAAGACATTACAAGAAAGTACTATATTCATATCTAGAAGTGGAGATCTAGCTCACAGACTTCTGTGTCAAAACCCTCACATGATAGATCTAGCTCACAGAACTTTACACAATACTATTACTAATGCATTAATGCATGAATATAAATCTTCACAACAACACAATTTTCAAAATAAGAATACTACTCTCCCAGATATATCCAAACCTTTAATCTCAGGTTAGCTGACAATTAACATGAAACTACCATGTGAATAACAAGGTGACATGTTATGCGAGATGATATGATTACCTAACAATTGTCCACATCGACAAACATGAAAATTTTTGGGTAAATTTAGGAGTAGAATCACTTGTTCTAAAACTATATCAATAAATTGTTGATATCTTAGACAATCATTCATAAATTGACAATTGACTCGCAGAGACAAACAAACATAAATTGTGATCAATATCCAACAAAAGGAGCTAATTGAAAAACAACAACAATAATAATAATTCAAATGTAAAACAGACTAGTGAAAAATTAAAGAACAGTTACTGACCTCGGCCTTCAATTTTTCTTCTAACCTTAAATTAGGGATGGGCGGAGGAGATGCATTCTCCACTGCATTTTTCGATATTGCCCCATTTTTCTTCGGTGTCCTACTCTTTGGCGACCTCTCTTTTAACTGTAAATAAACAATAAATTTAAAGATGAATAAAATTTCATTAGACATATTTCATTAATATCAAACAATTAATTTTGAGTTAATCAAGATTAACCCAATTAGCTCAATATGTAACTGAATATAAAATTGCCTTTTGGGGATCTTTCGTCGCCGGAGGCGTCGTCTTTCCCTTTCGTTTTCTAATCTTCTTGCCTTGACTGCCACAACAGAAGTCCTGATCGTCTTCATTGTCACCGTTGACTTTACAATCCTTATCCGCATTGTGATCTTCGCCGTTGGATTCGATTTCTTGCTGTTTCTGCGGGAACAGCATCGACTGAACCAGCCTCCGCCTCACGCTTCTCTTCTCCGGCGCCGGCTCGTCCTTCTCGGCTAGTTTGTCCATGTAATTAGATTAATTTGATAAAATTAGTGTTTAAGAGATTTAGGGTTTTTTCTCGATTTGGGGATTTTTTTTTTTTTTCCTCTCTCTCCCCTCAGTATCGGGAGTGAATGAGAGTGATGTGTAAAACAGAACGTGATCAAAAGAGAGAATTATGGAGGGAATTTGGATTTTGTTCCCGCCGTTTGTAAGTTGTAACCTGACGGTGACTATTTACTGGTATTTTGTAAGTTGTAACCTGACGGTAACTTTTTACTGGTATTTTTTTATACTGCAACTTTCACAGAATCCGTATCTACGTTACTACGTAGGAATCGGAGTAACCGATACAGCCGGTAGCCAGTGAATTTGAAATTTACCTTTTCCCGCCTTCTATTGGGCTTTGAGTTTTACTGCTTAATTCCAGTAAAAATTTAGGGAAAAGTATTTACAAAAATATCGTGGTTTTACTCATTTGTAAAATTATAATTATATTTTTTGGTAACAAAAGACGATCATGTGATTTCGTCCATCAGTAAAAAAAAAACGACAAAACTAATAACACTATTAGTGTCACACTCATGAGAAATATGGGCATGTGATTGGCAGGAAATGGCCTAGGCATCACACTAAACCCATGACATGCACCTACTAAACACACTAATTGACTGACTACATGCATGGTTGTCACGCTAACATGATCATGAATTAATGTAAACTTGCTAAACATGCCCACAATATTGTACATGAATATAGCTTGTGTATATATATATATATATCATGAATATAAACATGCGTGCATATCTTATACATACACAACTTAATAATTGTTAACACGTAAATACATATGACTTGACAATAACTAATTATTTGGCTCGTCTCTGACTCTGACGACCATGGTGTTTAATGACCGTTTCTAGGTCTCGTCTAATACTTGTCTTGCACATGCATTAACCTATACCTATAATCACAACTGAATAGTGGGGTGAGTCAGGTATTTTGAAAGACCTGATGAGTGAATCATATAGTACAACAAAGGTAAAATCTGAAATATAAGGCATGAATAATTGAAAAACAAAGCTACAAAGCAAGAAACGTGAAGGAACTAGAAAACTGAATCTGCAAAACATGACATGAGCTGGAAGACAATGAGTTGACTAAATATTGAGAGTTGGGCATGAAAACTGAAACTAAAAACATGACTGGCATCTTACATAACATGTTTACCGGCAACTGAAACATGACTTGTGCTGACGTGATTGGACATGAACCTGACCTTTATAAGTGTTAACGTGAACTGCTAACCTGGACATGACTTGGGAATACGTGAGCATGATCTGAAGTGTCATGAACTACGTGACATGATTTCTAACGTAACCTGAAATGCTATCGTGAAATGTTGATTAATAACATGTTATCATGATCTGAACCTAAATACATTGTCCTGAAGCTACATGAACTGAACCTATATACCTGAATTGAACATGTATCAGTTGAACCTAAATATTGAATTGAATATGCATGACTGGAAACTACATGACTAGTATAACGTGTCATGGAAACGTAAAATTATACACGACCTGAAACTTGATGACTTGAGATGAAATGCATAACATAACTTGTAAGAACATAGAAATATAATTAAACTACATACTGAAGTGTATATGTAACATGAAACTGATGCATGATAATACTTAACCACTCAAACTTGTGTCAAAACCATCTCAAACTCGTGGTGGCTTGGATCTAACCTAACTAGTGCATGAATCATGAAAATATAACACGAATTGAAATGCATAAACATCGCAAGTAAATATAAAATTTGAAAATCTGGAAATCGATGGGTTAACCTAGAAACTACACATGATCAGTAAGTATAAGAAACAATAACGTGATTGGAAATTGAAAACATGACATGAAATGAAGTCGAGTCATGGTTGTTTTGATAACGTGATATGAAATGTTGACTACTGAAACTTGATCTAAAGACTGGAAACATGATGACTTGACTGAACCTAAATGTGAAAGCTGAAAATGACTACGTGAATTGCAACACCAAACATGACATGTGAAATGCATGAACATTACCTGAAGATAACCTAACATGCTTGAGAACATGACATGTGCATGCATAATTATGCATTAAGCTACCTGAACTGAAATCTGACTTCTGAGAACATGACTTATTAGCATGTTCTGAACCTGCATGATATGACCTGAAACTAACATAGCATGCCTGAAACATGACATTCACCATGTGTGATCTTGATATGAACTACATGAATTAAAAGTTAATATACCAGCATGACCTGAATATGTCTGACCTGTACTGAAACTACATGCATTGAACGTGAATTCATGAAGATATAACATGCATGACTGAACTACATGACATGACATGATTTGAAAACATGATGTGTAACTTATAAAATATTCATATGATCTAAAAGGTGTACTGCGGGCTGAAAATATATAATTGATACTGAAAACATGTCGTGATCTAAGTTATGAAATCTATATACATGTATGAACTGTAATCATAAAACCATATATGTGATCTGAAAATATATGTGTGCAACGATTGGGATTGAGACGTCTCTCTCGCGTTGCCATTCGTACCGAGATTGGACTGTTGCCCCTACGTACGCTCGCCATGCCTTGAAATTATGAAAACCACACTAGCTAGTAACATGGAGGTATAAAACATACCTATCGAGACTTTTCACCGTATAGGCGGGGAACATGAACATGAACATCAGCATGTGGGGGTGATCAGTGCCCCAAGGCAAGTAAACTCAGTATGTTAAACATGAGGGGGTGGCATTAAACTGATGGTTTTAAAAAAAATATGTGCATATATTTGTAAAAACCATTTTTAAAACATAAGTTGAATGTCATGAAATTATTATGAAATCATAAATCGTAAACATGAATACTGGAAATCATATTCTATAATCTAACATGCATGATACACGAATAACTCGAATCTGAAGTGACTAACATGGGAACCTGAACTGAGAATCTGAGACATAACTAACATGAATAATATGACATATAAACTTGAAGAACATGATGATACTAGAATCCTAAATGCACAATTGACATACTGAGCTATATGATTTATAACTTATACATAAGCTATAAATCTTGAAAAACATGTACTGATACCTACTGAAACATGTATTTTAGACATGATATTCATATCATAAGCTGAAAATAACTATAAACTCAATTCATGAATTAATGACATGAACTATAAATGAAACTGGATTCATAAGTTATAATACATAAACTAACACATGAACTAAAGATTCAACATGGATACGTGAATTGAATACGTGACATTAATACTGAATCGAGAATACGAATTAAAACATGAAATGAAAATATAATTGAAAACATGGAATGGAAACACATATCGATAACATAAGGAGGATCATGATCATATAGTATGAATCTGAGAATTCAAGTTGAATGTATTATGAAATTATAATCTGAATAAGAAAACTATAACGTAAATGGAAACATAGATAGGGATAAGGGAAACATCCACTCACTCACTGACGTCCATTGTCAGCATGCATGAATGTTGCTAGGAAGACTCTTGTGAGGTGTCTAACATGAGACTTGTGTCCAAGTATGATAGCATATCTGAATTAAGGATATTGAACTTGATTCATGAATGTCGTGAATGCATGTATATATATGTTGTATATGTGCTGACCTGGCTAACATGATATCTTATGATGTTACTTAACATCCAAATCAATATTGACATGCTACTTAACTTGGCTAAACTGCCAATACTACATGACGTGGTTATGGTGTGATATGTTATATTTATGTCATGATGTGCCCGTGACAATGCTGATGGGACATTTCAACGTAGCCGATTTAGCTACTCAAAATGCCCAAACATAAATATCAAACCAAATGTCCGATTCGCCATTATCACTCTAGCCAACCATTTGGCATAACCATGTCCATCAATAAAACTCAAAATAACTCAATTACCATTTGTTGGGGCTATAGTATGACCCCTATGGTCGGATCGGTGTCCCACACAGCGAAAGTGGGTATAACCTGTGGATATCAAGCATGAGTGTATTTTTAAATAATTTAATGAAATATTATATTCCATTACGAGTGTATAGGAAAAAAATCGTGGCTGAATCGGAGTCCGGAAACTCAAAAACAAAAATAAATAAAATTCAATGTACGAACTAGTGCCACTGTAGCGCTCACCTCATGTTTTTTTAATGAATTATTTCCTTCATTAGCACTCTATAAACATATAGCTGATGGAAATATAGTTTTTACTTTAATTGCTTCCAACTTTGCTAAAACACTTTCAAACACCCAAATTTTAATTTTTAACATCAAAATAAATATCAACACATATTATATAACAAAATCATATTTTTCAAAAGATCAAATATTTTTACAAAAACATAAACTTGTTCAAAATACGTAAATTTTGAATATAAAATACAAACCAAACAATAATCTCACAAAGAAATAACCATTGAATAATTATATGTCACTTAAATATGGTCAATTGATTATAGAATGATAGTCATAACTCTAAGCTTTTATTTAGAGTTCCAAACTCTAATTTTATGTTCCATGTACAACATGAATATTTTGACCCAATTACAAGCATATTGTGTTTATGTTTCCAAAAAATTCATACACAACTTTATTAGTCTAATTTCAACTTCAAGCTATATTATTATGTATCAAATACAAAAACATAACTTGTTAGAGAATATCAAACTTACCTATTAAGCCTTAACAACATATTTAATTTTATTCTATTTGTTGAAAAATGTAGAGAACTTCCAAAAGTTATTTAAACACTTATTTATGACTAATTTTCTTATGTTTTGCCTTAATGCTTATTTGTTTAAAAACTTGCTCAAACATGCCTTTTATAGTGAAGCTTATGCGATTTTTAATTAATAAAAGTTTTAATCAACGTTTAGGTAGACTTAATCTAATTTTTCCAATTATGCATAATTAGGTGTGACTAATTAGATTTGTCTACCACTTTGATTTAATCCAATTAAATATAGATAAAATTTAACCAATTGATTAGTTCATTGTCTATCATTTTTATTTAATCAAATTAAATCAAGTCAAATATACCTATTATTATATATTTTTTATTACCAAAATATCCTCCAATGGTAGAGATATTTATAAAATTAAAACAAAGCTCTTGCGTGATTTTGGATTAATCCAATTAAACCAATTGGGTCAAAGTAATTAATGTTATCTAACAACATTAATTATTTTAATTGATAATTATAATATCAAATATTATTTATTATCAAACATTATCGGCTACTCAATTGCTCAATGAATACACTTCATATTGTGGGACTCTCTAATTCCATACACGTTCGTCATATAAGTTTAGCTTATATGTACGTAATTTGGCCACCTCCGAATTCACGAATAACACGAATGAATTTTATGAACTATACAAGTTGAGGTCATCACATATGTTTAACAATTCATTCGTCGTAAGCTATCCAAGTTGTGCTCAGGAAATATAAATTACATCGTCAAATTTCCAAGACGCACATCTTATATTGTCGACATGTCCATGATTTTTAACAACTAATCAGAACACCATTTATGATATATGTGATCCACCATAGGTGATCGGCTCTGGCCAAAGTCTCAATAATCTTAACTTATTCACATGGATACATTAACCCATTGTAATACACATACGAGCTGACAGATCATATCTTGATACGCACTTGATTAACGAGTTTATCGGTCTATACCCAACGAACATCTAGCGGTCAGACCATGAAAGATATATGACATTTATGGCATCAACGCATGGATAATCACATACAAAATCGATGTTATCCTATAGTCAAATGATCATATATGCTACTCGACTCGATGAGAATCCCATTGAATGTGATGTTGTAACATCCCACCTAAGCCAGGATGCTACCGGCAAGAGACAGGCTAATCCCGTCTCCATAAGCCTCTAACTCTGACGAAAATTCGGCATGACCTTTGCTAAAAGTCATGCAACTTGGATCAAACTCCAGCACTATCATACAACCTATCGGGCCCAACATATACTATAACACTAAAACAATCAACCCAAGATATAATACAACTAGGCTCTGTGCCCGCAAATCCATATAAACAAAAACTTTACATTTAAAATTTATACAATTCGATTCCTTTACAACCAGACTCATAAACAACTTGACTCTCTTCCACCCAATACCTGGTGACTGGCTAACTACAACGCTGCTATCCGGCTCCTCAAGCTCTGGTGTTTATGGTCAACCGATCAGGTCACCAATCTGCAAAACTCAAACACTGATGGGTTGTGAGTCATAAGACTCAGTAAGTAACTATGCTCATTCCTTGAGCGTCAAACACATGCAAAGACTTAATTCTATTTCTATATTACCCTAGACTTTCTATATGTCCATGCAATATTACAGGGTCTGTGCCACTACATAATTCTTAACTATTCATAAACTTATTACGTTTTATTGATCCATCTATCTGATCATACACATACTTTAAATTCTGACTACTGCTATTATCTTAAACATCTCAACAGACATCGAGTTTTTATTTTACTAACTACATACCGAGACCCATCACACTTCTGCTGCGCTACTCAGATTTTTCATTTACTTTCATGTATACTATGTGCTAATCTAGATCAGGCAATTATAATAACTTTCTTACTTTTTATTATCTTGAAATATCATCAAATCGGTTATACTAAAATATTATTTCTGTCAAACATTCAATCTACCGTCATCAACCATGTATGCATGTATATGTTATTATATCATCATGTTATAACATATTTATAACATGATCTTTCTAAGTGAGCATACAACTTATATAATCATTATTAATATATATAATCATTTAAATAAAATCATGCTATCATGCACTAGTATTTAACACAATGTTACTTCTATATGAAACATACCACACACACAGATGTTAACCATATAAACATATTGATGCAATCATGCCATTATACATTTATGCCAACTATATGTTTTTCCAATGATATTTGGACTATATTATTTATGTGCTAATAATAATTCATACTATACTTTTGCATGCTCTGCTCTTAGAAAAATACTTTTTGAAAACCTTTTCTGAAAACTGTTTCTTAAACTCTTTATAAAACCTGTTTTTCTGAAATACAGTTTTCTAAAAACTGTTTCTAAAAAAAAACTGTTCATCTGAAAAACTATTTCTGAAAACTGAGGTCTCTATCTGAATATGTGTCTCTGAAAACTGAAATCTTTTTCTGAAAATCGAAATCTGAATTGTGCATCTCCGCCGTAGGCATCTCCGCCGAAGCGCATCTCCGCCCGAAGGCGCATCTCGCCCGCGTAGGCGCATCTCCGCCCGTAGGCGCATCTCCGCCCGTAGGCGCATCTCCACCCGAAGGCGCATCTCGGCCCGTAGGTGCATCTCGGCCCGTAGGTGCATCTCCCCCCGAAGGCGCATCTCCGCCCAAGAATGTACCATCTGAGCGCTGAGAATCTAGGGGCGTCCCCCCAGTCCTCCACATATGCACATATATATAAATCCGTCAATTCCAACTGTATCTCAAGTTACATATTGAGGTGAGGTTTTACCTCATGCCCCGAAAACATAAAACCATATAACTCGTGCCTTAAATCTCAAACTGTATCAAATATTTTCTGAAAATATTTCTTAAAAAAAAAAACATCTGAAACTCTTATTTTAAAAACACTAAGTTCAAACAATCTTAACCTTCTGAAAGTCATAACATATAAATATGCATATGCATTTCTTATGTTATCACATGTACATGCATTCATTCATGCACCTACAAACTAGTCATACCCATTTAATGATTTCATGACATGCTCATAAAATAGCCTCCCAATGGCAAATTAATTTGATATTTTGCATATTACTTCCTCAAACAGATTTAATCATCATCATTTCAAAGAGCACAACAACTCAAGATACCACACTTATTAATCATCAAGTCACAAGTCTCAGCAAATAGAAAACAGAAACAACAATAAGTCTCCATATACATAAGATTTTTAAAATTATACCCATTTCCACGCCTCGATGATACTGAGTTTGGTTTTGCCACTTAATCTAATCTATCATAAAGCCATTGCAGAATCAATTCTACTCTCATTATTAATTTTCATTTTTAACAAAAGCAACTTAGCTTAGCTTTGCCACAAACTGGATTAAACAAAATTGACTGCAAAACTTGGCATTAACCACTTTAAATTATAGAAAAAGAGACTACAATATATTTACCTTTATTGAGACTAGGAGTTTATTATAATTAAACCTTATCATTACTTCATTAGTCACTAGTACATGTTTATTCCATTTTGAACTATTAACGCCCAAGCTATTGCCACACACATCACTCTACACTCTACTACCTCTGCTGCCCCACTTACATAATTATATCAAATTTCAGATTTTCAATTTCATTTTTTTCCCCTGACTATCAATAACATACAGAACATTTACATAACTCTTCTACACTGCAAATCTGGAAATCCCTAATTTTTAGGGTTCTTCGCATAATTTCCCAAATTTCAGTCTTTTCAATTCTGTTAATTCGTTCCAAGTTCATACATAAAACTGAAATTAAATTACTTACAAGATTCTAATTCATTATTTAAACCCAATTACGAGTTTTATCTAAAAACCCTAAACCACCCAAATTTAATCAAACTCAAGAAATCGTAGTCATAGTGTACTTACTTGAATTTCCTCATGCATTTATAAACACTAAAAAGCTACTGATATTGAGATCGTCGAATAGCCAGCAGCTGCAGTCACCGACACACTATAAACCTATTCTCTGATACAATCTTTGTAACATCCCGCCTAAACCAGGATGCTACCGGCAAGAGACAGGCTAATCCCGCCTCCATAAGCCTCTAACTCTGACGAAAATTCGGCATGACCTTTGCTAAAAGTCATGCAACCTGGATCAAACTCCAGCACCATCATACAACCTATCGGGCCCAACACATACTATAACACTAAAACAATCAACTCAAGATATAATACAACTAGGCTCCGTGCCCGCAAATCCATATAAACAAAAACTTTACATTTAAAACTTATACAATTCGATTCCTTTACAACCAGACTCATAAACAACTTGACTCTCTTCCACCCAATACCTGGTGACTGGCTAACTGCAACGCTGCTATCCGGCTCCTCAAGCTCTGGTGTCTATGGTCGACCGATCAGGTCAGCAACCTGCAAAACTCAAACACTGATGGGTTGTGAGTCATAAGACTCAGTAAGTAACTATGTTCATTCCTTGAGCGTCAAACACATGCAAAGACTTAATTCTATTTCTATATTACCCTAGACTTTCTATATGTCCATGCAATATTACAGGGTCTGTGCCACTACATAATTCTTAACTATTCATAAACTTATTATTTTCTATTGATCCATCTATCTGATCATACACATACTTTAAATTCTGACTACTGCTATTATCTTAAACATCTCAACAGACATCGAGTTTTTATTTTACTAACTACATACCGAGACCCATCACACTTCTGCTGCGCTACTCAGATTTTCCCTTTACTTTCATGTATATTATGTGCTAATCTAGATCAGACAATTATAATAACTTTCTTACTTTTTATTATCTTGAAATATCATCAAATCGGTTATATTAAAACATTATTTATGTCAAACATTCAATCTACCGTCATCAACCATGTATGCATGCATATGTTATTATACCATCATGTTATAGCATCTTTATAACATGTTCTTTCTAAGTGAGCATACAACTTATATAATCATTATTAATATATATAATCATTTAAATAAAATCATGCTATCATGCACTAGTATTTAACACAATGTTACTTCTATATGAAACATGCCACACACACATATGTTAACCATATATACATATTGATGCAATCATGCCATTATACATTTATGCCAACTATATGCTTTTCCAATGATATTTGGACTATATTATTTATGTGCATAATAATAATTCATACTATACTCTTGCATGCTCTGCTCTTAGAAAAATACTTTTTGAAAACCTTTTCTGAAAACTGTTTCTGAAACTCTTTATAAAACCTGTTTTTCTGAAATACTGTTTTCTAAAACCGTGTCTACAAAAAAAAACTGTTCATCTGAAAAACTATTTCTGAAAACTGAGGTCTCTATCTGAAATTTGTGTCTCCGAAAACTGAAATCTTTTTATGAAAATCGAAATCTGAATTGTGCATCTCCGTCCGTAGGCGCATCTCCGACCGTAGGCGCATCTCCGACCGTAGGCGCATCTCCGACCGTAGGCGCATCTCCGTCCGAAGGTGCATCTACGCCCGTAGACGCATCTCCGCCCGAAGGCGCATCTCCGCCCAGGAATGTACTATTTGAGCGCTGAGGATCTAGGGGCGTCCCCCAGTCTTCCACATGTGCACATGTATATAAATCCGTCAATTCCAACTGTATCTCAAGTTACATACTGGGGTGAGGTTTTACCTCATGCCCCGAAAACATAAAACCATATAACTCGTGCCTTAAATCTCAAACTGTATCAAATATTTTCTGAAAATATTTCTTTAAAAAAAAAACTTCTGAAACTCTTATTTTAAAAACACTAAGTTCAAACAATCTTAACCTTCTGAAAGTCATAACATATAAATATGCATATGCATTTCTTATGTTATCACATGTACATGCATTCATTCATGCACCTACAAACTAGTCATACTTATTTAATGATTCCATGACATGCTCATAAAATAGCCTCCCAATGGCAAATTAATTTGATATTTTGCATATTAGTTCCTCAAACAGATTTAATCATCATCATTTCAAAGAGCACAACAACTCAAGATACCACACTTATTAATCATCAAGTCACAAGTCTCAGCAAATAGAAAACAGAAACAACAATAAGTCTCCATATACATAAGATTTTTAAAATTATACCCATTTCCACGCCTCGATGATACTGAGTTTGGTTTTGCCACTTAATCTAATCTATCATAAAGCCATTGCAGAATCAATTCTACTCTCATTATTAATTTTCATTTTTAACAAAAGCAACTTAGCTTAGATTTGCCACAAATTGGATTAAACAAAATTGACTGCAAAACTTGGCATTAACCATTTTAAATTATAGAAAAAGAGACTACAATATATTTACCTTTATTGAGACTAGGAGTTTATTATAATTAAACCTTATAATTACTTCATTAGTCACTAGTACATGTTTATTCCATTTTGAACTATTAACGCCCAAGCTATTGCCACACACATCACTCTACACTCTACTACCTCTGCTGCCCCACTTACATAATTATATCAAATTTCAGATTTTCAATTTCATTTTTTTCCCCTGACTATCAATAACATACAAAACATTTCCATAACTCTTATACACTACAAATTTGGAAATCCCTAATTTTTAGGGTTCTTCGCATAATTTCCCAAATTTCAATCTTTTCAATTCTGTTAATCCGTTCCAAGTTCATACATAAAACTGAAATTAAATTACTTTTAACAAGATTCTAATTCATTATTTAAACCCATTTTGAGTTTTATCTAAAAACCCTAAATCACCCAAATTTAATCAAACTCAAGAAATTGTAGTCATAGTGTACTTACTTGAATTTCCTCATGCATCTATGAACACTAAAAAGCTAATGACATTGAAATTAGACTCCCTAGCTTTCTTTCCACTCTTCTTCTTCGATTTCTCTTCCTCGCTCGGACTCTTCCTCTGCTTGTTTCTGATTTCTGCCTCTGCTCACTGACTTCAGGCGCCAAGAACAACACCGGAGACTCGTCGAAAGTCGGTAACATCACCGGACTTCTCCATTTCTCTAGTCTCTCTTCTCTCCTCCCTGTTCTGCTTTTGTCGTAACTGTGTGTGAGCTATGCCTGTGTGCGTGTTAAGCGTGTGTGAGTATGTTTATATGGGTCACGTGTGAGAGAGTGTAGAAGTATTTAGGGTTTGTTTTTATTATTTTATTATTTGTGTGATAATTATCAACTTGGTCCCTCTAATTTAATTCATTATCATTCTATAACTAATCTCTTATAAAAGTTCCCATTTAACAAGAATTCACCCCGCGTTCGGATGCGGCCTCACGCACGAAAAATAAATTTCACGCTAACATACTAAAATAAATACGAGATGTTACAGATGTGTACTTCCAATTATTATGAACCACATGTGAGTCATTCAATATTTACTCTAATGAATACCCACATGTCTATATGAGCTTCTCTCGCTCATGGTACATTGGATTAGACCATTGGAACTCCAATTCCAATATACGACATGTGCTAGTCTTATAGGTTATAGAAATTCGACTGTATTCTGAAACCAACGACTATAAATATTTACTTTAATAACTGTTTATAATAGTAATAATATCCCAATGTCGAAAAAAAAGAATAGTTATGATTCACGAATAACTATGCTAACTGTTAGGGTTGGTGCTCGGAGTGCCAATCTGGATCGTATTTATGTCCAATTCATAAATACGAGCGATTCAATTTTCCATAATATTACTAATTTAACGGTAGCACCCTTGTCTTTTATACGCTTATTCGATCTAATTGCGATTAGATATCTGATTACGATTAGATCGAAACTGAATTTGGTTCAGTGATACATGTACATTAGACAAATACCCTAGGATTTACAGTATAGTGCTCAGTTACAATGTAGTTTGTAATTGACATTGGGAAGCGCACTATTAGTTGTATATCATTAAATAAAGTTCCTGGTCAAGATTTGTTAACACAGATCGGTTAGTAAAATCCGCCAAGACCAGTACATGTCGTATATCGTGACTTGGTCCGATGGTTTATCCTAGTGAACCATGAGTCTCAAGAGACTCGTATAGACATGTAGGTGTTTATTTGATAAGAAATTGAACGACTTACTGGAGGTTTCCTAATAGATGGTACACCAACGTCAATAGGAACATTCTCGAGTTAACCGAACATAGTGGTCCTTCGACTTAAGATACCACTGTGGATATATGAGCTATTAGGGGTGGCAATTTGGGTCAGGATTCGTTTATTCGTTCGATTCGCTTTAAAGAGAATACGGGTTTGAAAAAATGGATTTGTTTAATAAATGGGTCAATTCGATTCGATTCATTTACTAAACGAATCGAATATGAATTTAAGTTCATTGATTCGTTTATTCGTTTAGGATTTGTTTTATTATTTTTATTTACTAATTCTTGTTAATTTTCAATTACGATTCGAGAAATTATAGCTAATTTCATAAAAAGTAATATTTTAGATATTTGGTGAGGTATTTTTAGTAAATATATTAATTTTATATTTTATGTATATATATTTATGAATAATTAATGTAAATCAAGTGTGGTAAATGATTTTATTAAATAATATCATTGACTAAACGAATAAACGAATATTCGTATTCGATTCGTTTAATAAAATAATCGAATACGAATCCTGATATTACGATTCGTTTAATAAACAAATCGAATATGAATCCATCACATTTTGATTCGATTCGTTTAGGATTCGATACAAATTCGATTCGTTGATTCGTTTTGCCACCCCTATGAGCTATCCTACACACTTTGATGGCAGTCACGTCAACGATCTAGTCATGATCATACCTCCGCTTGTTCGTTGGGTGTGGACTGATGCTCATGATATCCCGTGCGTATCAAGATATGATTCGTCAGTCCTGTGTACAAGGCAAAGACATCAATCATGTGTTTATGATCTAGTAAATCCATGATTGTGGTATAACTTCAGAAATCAGTTCCGAGTGTTATTAGAGATCATAAATTAAAAGTCGATTGTATTATACCGAACAGATTTGACTTTCTCATCTATATCTCATGTATAATACGGATGTCTTGCGATAGAGAGATTATATGTATGCTATAACCTCGACTTTCATAGTTTAGCGAGATTATATGTGGTCGTCATAATCCATGAGTGGGTGGATTATGGACATGAAATTGGATTTCGTGACGGATAAACCTAAACTTAGAGAGTCCCACAATATGAAGTTTACTCGTTGAGCACTTAGACAACTCGATATGAATAATACAGATTATTCATAATACTTCATTAGATTAAATGAGTTAATCCGGATCGCTTAATCGGTTAAACGATAACACATGCATTGAGGGATTTTATCCGCTAATAATTATTGTGTATTTGTATTTGATACATAATACGATTAGATACACGTTAATTATTCGTCAAATGAAATTTTGACACATGCCATAAATATATGTATTTGTTATTTAATGTAAATAAAAAATACATATACGGTTGTTATTTAATTATATAGTTATTTAAATGTTAAATAATTAAATAATTGAATTTTTAAGACTTATCCAATTGTCATTATGGATATGATACATGGTGACAAATGATTGGAACACTTGGCATGAATTTAATTACACTTTATTTTGTCCAATTTTGATTGGTTAATATAAAGTTAATTTGACTTTAATTTGATTTTTTTTAAAAAGACAAAATTGCCCACTTTTCTAGCAATAATCGGTCAACATCATTTTAAGAAGGAAAATTTGATTTTCTCTCTCTTGTTCATTCATCCTCCATGCCGATAGCTTAAGAAACGGAAGGGGTTCCATTTTGTTTGGAGAACCAACAAGAAAAGGTGAAGAATCAACAAGAAAAGCTTAAGGATTTTGGAGATTAAAGGTAATCTTTGTCATCCTTGAGTTTAGAAAATTATTTTACTTGTTCTTGTGTTCCTAGAATATTTATAGGGTTTCTTTACTTGTTCAAAATTGGGGCTTTTGGTTGTGGATGATGAAATTGGAGGTGTTATGCATGTGTGAAGTCTATTTGGTTGATATTAGTGTAATATTATTCCAAATTAATCAATTATTGATGGGTTATCATTCTAGAGTTGTTGATCCACTCTAAGATAGCATATAATTGTTTTAGAGTTGTTCATGTGTGGTGGGACTCAATTGGTGTTGAGATTAATTGATTTAGTCTTGAAATTTTGGATTTAAAGCATGAAAAATTAGGAATTTCGGTTTGTTGATCAGATTATGTAAAATTGGAAATTCTGGGATGTTTTTGATGTCTTATGAATGTAACAGATGTGTTTTAGGAGTTGGCACAATTTTCGGAAAGTGTTCCCGACTTGAAATAAGCGAAAATGGCCAAAAACAGCGTTACCGGGTTGATTTTGAGCCAACCGGGTGACAACTATCCAAACAGTCAATCTGTCACTGTTCGGGCAGTTCATGAACTGCCTCGACACTATTGGAGCTTACCTGGGCAGTTTCCATAAGTTTCGGATGGTTGGTTTGGTCAAAAACATATTTTAGGTCATTTTACGGAAAAACGGTTTTCGTAAAAGTTTCGCGAAGTTTCAACACTATTTATGTTAATATTTGATATTGAATAAATAGGTTTAGGTGAAATACGAATAAATTATTCATATTAGATATTTATTTTAATATTAGATATTGAATAATTTATTCGGTAATTTGAAAAGGTTTTAAATTACGATTTCGCCCGAACCGCGCTTCCGCTGCGCCCCATCGCCCAAAAACCCTAACAAAAATGGTATCATAACGGGTTTGATGCTTCATCCATTACATTAATCATGCTTGATATTTGATATATAGTCCAATTTTAATGTTCGTACATGCTTCGTATCTATATATGTTTCTTTACTTTTCTGTTCTTCGCTAACGAAAATGTAACAGAGATTTAATTGTTAAATTAAGTTATATTTTCTATAGGTAGAATTGAATTGTTTAGAAAATGATTTAGATTAAATTCTGTATTTGATGTAGATTAAAGCTTCCATAGGAAAATCTCCGCTTTGAAATATGGCTGTAAAGTAACGTATATTGGATACATGTTTCTTGGTCCGCCTTGTCAGTACGGTTTATGGGTATGTTTCTATAAGTGCATCCGAGATCGTGCCAAATTTGTGACTGTGAGAGTGTAGTTATAAGATTATTATCTATACCGGTTGTATATTGATACTGGATAAATTCAAGTGAAAGTGGAAATCCTGAACGTGCCAAAGCTATCAGGACTTCACTGGTAGCTTGAGTTTGTCATTGACAAGTGTAGCCTTGATACGCCTCCATATGAACGTGCCAAAGTTGTCACAGCGAGAAACGGTCAGGACCGAAACCATGAGTCACTGGTGAGTGATTGACAAAGAGTTGTCTACCTAATGAATATACGTAGGCGATATCGTGCCAAAGCTGTGAGTCGAAATATATTCATGGGATCCTACTTTCACTATGGAATTCGATTTGATTATTGAATTCCTGTTGTCCGTTGGGGATTATGGTATTACGTAAAGTAGTGGGAGATAGGGGTGGGCGCGGTTCGGTTTGGTTCGGTTTTTGCTAAAAACCGAACCAAACCATATTTTACGGTTCGGATTTTTTACCTCTCAAACCAAACCATTCAATAACGGTTTGGTTCGGATTGAAAATTTTTTAATGGTTCGGTTCGGTTTACGGATTATTATATTTAAAACAAATTTTTATCCACTTAAGTGAAAAAAAAAAACTAGTCTATTAAACAAATAATATGAAGTGCTATGGTGTAAGCTGTGACTCCAGGGAACACATGCACTCCATAAAGGATTGAAAAATGAGGCACAATTAATTCTTGTATTTTTTAAAAAAATACCTCGAATAATAATGCTACCATCATTTTAATTAAGAAACAAATCTAACATCTTACTTTCAAGAATAATGATGCTACCATAAAATAAAAAATTTAAGAATAAAAGTATTAACAAATAATTGAAGAACAAAAGTATTAATAAATAAATATATTAACAACAAATTTAAGAATAAAAATATTAACATACTATTAAAATTAAAAGAAAAATACAATTTTTTAATAAAAATATATATTTTTTAAATATAACGGTTCGGTTCGGTTTAACAGGTGCGGTTCGGATTAGCTCCTGAACGAACCGTAAACGTTTGGGTTGGCCAATCCGAACCGCAAACCGAACCGTTAGAAAAAAAACCGTAAATTCGGTCCGGTTTGGTTCGGTTTGCGGTTTGGTTCGGTTCGGTCGGTTTTTTTTGCCCACCCCTAGTGGGAGACACTACTGGGTTAAAAATCCATAACTCATTCAGTGCGTAACTATATGGGATTTACTGCTTTCGTTTTCCTTTTATTCTATACTGCTTATAGATTTATGTTTCTAATTCATTGCAAAGTATATTGCTTGAATATATAGGTTTTCTGACTTTACTTATGGTTGCGTAGTTCTAGAATATGTTATAGAAATATAGTAGAGTTAGATATTGTTAGATTAGTTAAAACCATCGGGAATTGTTGTTCCGATTTTCTTTGAGAATCAAGATGGTTTGTGACTTAGTTACTAAGTCACGATTAGGTCATCTAAAAGGATATATGTGTTTAGGATATAACTGTCTAGTTAGAGTTGTTTCTTATACAGTAAAAATTGACTTGAATGGTTCATGTCTCGAGATTCTTGACTAGCAGAAAACCTCTTAAGTGTTTGTTTGTTTTATAATGACGTTTCTTGACTTTAGTGACTTTTAGAAGTCACGTGTCTGACATAATTTGCTAATCGATTATTTGCAAATGTTGTGAATAATTGAACTCAAATTATAAAGCTTAAGAAAAATATATACGTATAATTGTGTATAGTGAATATCGATTCTCGCAATACGACGACTGTATGTATTGGATACAAGATCTTCCGTCTAGTTAATTGAAATAATGTTTAATGATTGTTTTGATATTTGATATCAGAACTTGTGACTATTGGATAGTTACTTGTTCTGTATAAATAATTGTTACATATTTTAAAGCGACTAGTATTGTCATTAATGAAAAATAAGCATTAAGAAAATATTCGGTAGAATAAATAACTTGGAACTGTGCTTTATGAGATTTTATCGTAAAAGCATCAGATACTTGTTCCGTATGGTAAATGATGGTCTGATATGAGATCACACCACATATCCTTATCCGTTTAATGAATATTGTATTCAGGAAGTGATTAAATCTCATTTAACCGATGATTGTCATTGAACCACAGATTTATTAAACTAATGCTTTGGAAGTATGTAGTTTAATGAATTAGAAATTGTCGTGTATAGTTTTCTTTGCTTCGTAACTCAGTTAATGAATTGTCATGACTTAGTTACGTGTTTCTACTAGAGAACATGTTGAACGTCTTGAATTGTTCGAGAACTGTCAATATGTTTTCTAATGAAACGCGAATATAATATTTTGAATGGTACACAAATATTCTATTTGTAGTGTTGAAAACTATAAAATTCATTGTGAGTCTTTGAATTGTTCGAAGATGTTTGATATGATCAAACGCATGAATTTATGGCAATTAGTTCTAAAGTTATTTGATGAATATGATTCTTACTCAATATTAAACTTCCACGGTTCCATTGTGATGGAATTGGTCACTTGGAATAATTGAATCTTATATGATTTGATTCGTTGATATTGAATGTTACCGAATTGGTTTTCAATACTCTTAGAGTTATGCTTCAGTAACTCTATTTCGTCTCTTTAATTTAGGTTCAATTAGTTCCTATAGTTACATATATGATATGTATAGTGGAAAATTCGAATCTTGAAAAGTTTGAGATATGAAACTTTCTTTTGTATAATTGTTATATAATTGAAATTACTTGTGCCTCGGAGGTATGAGTGAAAGGTTTATCAATTATTCTATTTAATGGAATATCGTATTCTATTTGATAGAATATATTCTCTACGATCCCGAGTAATAAAATTATTTTGTTACTTGGTAGTTAACATTGGATGTTGACGATTGTAGAAAAGACTTGTCTTATTGAAGTCAAATGTGAGAATAATAGACTGTAAGTGGAACTACGTAATTAATAAGATGAAAATACTCTTACACAACTTCCGTATAAGTTCAATATGATGTCAGAATCATTTTCAAATTATATGATATTTAATGATTCTGATATTTTCTTATCGAAGAAAATTATCTTGTAACTTATAGTGGGAGCGATATTTGATATCGATTCCGGAGTTTATCATTGAACCATAGATCAAAGTTGTTAATGGCTTATTACGATCAAGTTTAGAACTTGATTAAGCTTCCGTTATGAATAGTTAATAAAATGTGCAAATTGTTTGCGCAATGAGCTTGATAAAGGTTTGACATTTATAGTGTGACAGTGAGAAATGTTATACTCATTAGTCTATTGTAGATTCAGAGGAAGCTTGTCTCTTGTCGCACTGATTGTACAATTAATGATTTGTTGGTTAGTGTTGATATTAAACTATGTATTTTGGCTAAAGAATACAAAGTGGCGTTCTTGAATGATTTCTTCGAATGAGAGATCCGTCGTGATTTCTTTGTTTGAAGAGTTCATTATAGAATGGCCATAGAGTTTGTATTCTGCTAAGATCACAGTTTGATATATTAGCTTATGGAGCCTATTGTAGACTCAGATAAGCTTTCCGGAAATCCTTATCCTCTGATTTTGATATCAGTCAGATTTTCTGGTTTTATCGAAGTATAGAGAATACGTATTTGTCAGTAGGGTCAGTAGGAACGTACAAATTTCGTTCTAGTATTATATATCCTAAGTCTTTTTTTCTTCATGAAAGCAGTGAGAGTAGTCTCTGTTATATTTGATATAAAGTTTTATTTAAGATATAAAACTAAGAGACTTGTGAGATACTCTCATTAGTCGCATATTAGATATGCTCTAATAAAGGACACATTAAGACTATCTGTATGACAGTTAGTGTAACTGTTTGACAGTTAACGTGTCTTTTAGGTATATAGTATTCATCTTTCGTAAATGATGATTCATTTGTCGAAAGATAGATTGATCAGAATTTCTAGTCAATCTTATGCATCATAGGATAATGGAGTCATGAGTATTATATTATGTGCGATTAAAGATATCAATTTAATCGTAATTGTTACGAGTTATTTTGATATGCTGCAGACTATATGATGGATCTTGAAACATGTTCTTCGTGATCTTTGAGATATTAAGAACGAGTTTCTCATACATGGAGAATTTAATCAGTAACCATAAGGTCAGATTAGTTTTGATTCTAATTATGACATTAGATGGTCTATGTCATATAAAGTCAGAAAATATGCAGTGAGAGTGTCACCATTGATTCTACTGAACTAGTGGAATCAGTTGCGACTTATGAAGTATTGACTTATAGAGTTTGCATAGTAGCCTCATAGATTTGAAGTTTTCATATTAGTGTAGTGCTTGCGGTTGTCTCATAGTATTTGGATTTGATCTCTAAATACATAGACAACTTAGTAGCTATAGCACAATACTGATATAGCGTCTGAGTCATATTGATGCAGAATTTAGATTCTACAAAATATGAATGATGATGGCTAAGGAAAACGGTTGGGTTTGTTAGACAGGCTCGATTTATAAAGCGGACTCACTTGTTGTTGCCTACCTCTTGAGTGTTGGTGAGCTCTTGAGGGCCATAAGTATGCGATACCCATTAAGATGTGTATATGATACCATGGATTGGCACTATAGCAAGTGAGAGATATTGTTAGGGTTGGTGCTCGGAGTGCCAATCCGTATCATATTTATGTCCGATTCATAAATACGAGCGATTCAATTTTCCATAATATTACTAATTTAACGGTAGCACCATTGTCTTTTATATATTTATTCGATCTAATTGCGATTAGATATCTGATTACGATTAGATAGAAACTGAATCTGGTTCAGTGATACGTTTATATTAGACAAAGACCCTAGGATTTACAGTATATTGCGCAGTTACAACGTAGTTTGTAATTGACATTGGGAAACACAATATTAGTTGTATATCCTTAAATAAAGTTTATGGTCAAGATTTTCTAACACAGATCGGTTAGTAAAATCCGTTGAGACCAGTACATGTCGTATATCGTGACTTGGTCCGATGGTTTATCCCAGTGAACCATGAGTCTCGGGAGACTCGTATAGACATGTATGTGTTTATTTGATAAGAAACTGAACGACTCACTGAAGGTTTCCTAATAGATGGTACCCCAACGTCAATAGGAACCTTCTCGAGTTGAGCTAGCATAGTGGTCCTTAGACTTGAGATACCACTGTGGATATATGAGCTATCATCCATAATTTGATGGCAGTCACGTCAACGATCTAGTCATGATCAGACCTCCGTCTGTTCGTTGGGTGTGGACTGATGCTCATGATATCCAGTACGTATCAAGATAGGATCCGTCAGTCCTGTGTACAGGGCATAGACATCCATCACGTGTTTACGATCTAGTAAATCCATGGTCGTGTTATAACTTCAGAAATCAGTTTCGAGTGTTATTTAGAGATCGTAAATTGAAAATCGACTGTATTATACCGAACAGATTTGATCTTCTCATATATATCCCAGGTATAATACGGATGGCCTATGACGGAGGGATTATACGTATGCTATGACCTCACCTTGCATAGTTTAGCGAGATTATCTGTGGTCATCATAATCCATGAGTGGGTGGATTATGGACACGAAATTGGATTTCGTGATGGATAAACCTAAACTTAGAGAGTCCCACAATATGAAGTGTACTCGTTGAGCACTTGGGCAACTCGATATGAATAATACAGATTATTCATAATAATTCATGAGATTAAATGAGTTAATCCGGACCGTTTAATCGGTTAAATGATAACACATGCATTAGGGGATTTTATCCGCTAATAATTATTGTGTATTTGTATTTGATACATAATATGATTAGATACACATTAATTATTCGTCAAATAAGATTTTGACACATGCCATAAATATATGTATTTATTATTTAATGTAAATAAAAAATACATATACGGTTGTTATTTAATTATATAATTATTTAAATGTTAAATAATTAAATAATTGAATTTTTAAGACTTATCCAATTGTCATTATGGATATGATACATGGTGACAAATGATTGGAACACTTGGCATGAATTTAATTACACTTTATTTTGTCCAATTTTGATTGGTTAATATAAAGTAAATTTGACTTTAATTTGATTTTTTTTAAAGGACAAAATTGCCCACTTTTCTAGCAATAATCGGTCAACATCATTTTAAGAAGGAAAATTTGATTTTCTCTCTCTTGTTCATTCATCATCCATGCCGAGAGCTTAAGAAAATGAAGGGGTTCCATTTTGTTTGGAGAACCAACAAGAAAATGTGAAGAATCAACAAGAAAAGCTTAAGGATTTTGGAGATTAAAGGTAATCTTTGTCATCCTTGAGTTTAGAAAATTATTTTACTTGTTCTTGTGTTCCTAGAATATTTCTAGGGTTTCTTTACTTGTTCAAAATTGGGGCTTTTGGTTGTGGATGATGAAATTGGAGGTGTTATGCATGTGTGAAGTCTATTTGGTTGATATTAGTGTAATATTAGGCCAAATTAATCAATTGTTTATGGGTTGCCATTCTAGAGTTTTTGATCCACTCTAAGATAGCCTAGAATTGTTATAGAGTTGTTCATGTGTGGTGGGACTCAATTGGTGTTGAGATTAATTGATTTAGTCTTGAAATTTTGGATTTAAAGCATGAAAAATTAGGAATTTCGGTTTGTTGATCATATTATGTAAAACTGGAAGTTCTGGGATATTTTTGATGTCTTATGAATGTAACAGATGTGTTTTGGGAGTTGGCACAATTTCCGGAAAGTGTTTCCGATTTGAAATAAGCGAAAACGGACAAAAACAGCGTTACCAGGTTGATTTTGAGCCAACCGAGTGACGACTATCCAAATAGTGAATCCGTCACTGTTCGGGCAGCCCAAGAACTGCCCCGAAACTATTGGAACTGGCATGAGCAGTTTCCATAAGTATCGGGTGTTCGGTTCGGTCAAAAACATATTTTAGGTAATTTTACGAAAAAAAACGGTTTTCGTAAAAGTTTCGCGAAGTTTCAACATTATTTCATGTTAATATTTTATATTGAATAAATAGGTTTAGATGAAATACGAATAAATTATCCATATTAGATATTTATGTTAATATTTGATAATGAATAATTTATTCGGTAATTTGAAAAAAATTTAAATTACGATTTCGCCCGAACTGCGCTTCCGCTGCACCTCATCGCCCAAAAACCCTAACACTAACAACTCATCAAAGCTAGACTAATAGTAATACGACATGTACTTAAACACCTAGACTACCAATAACTATGCTAGCAACTCATAAAAGCTAAAATGCACAATTTGAAAATATAGGGTTTATGATTCACGAATTTGGGAAAAAATACATGATTAAACTCAAATTAGGAGAAAGAATGAATAATAGAAGCTTACATGCAAGAGAATAAACTTGGAATCATCATTTTTCAATTCATAAATGGCGTGATAAAAATAATTTTTTTAAGTGTTTTCCCAAATCATTAATGAGAGAGTGAAGATGAGAGATGAAAAATGACTGCTATTTATACTAAGGGGTTGATTTTTTGAAATAAAATATTATTTTGCAATTTATATATGTGGAAAAATATAGACTATTCACATAAGTTACTGTTCACTGTTGTGATATTTTTATATCGTATCGCAAGTGTACGGTGTCAAGTTTTAGTATAAATATGAGTTAAGAGTGTCGAACCCACATGGATTGCGTTAACTCGCACTAAGTACTACAATTGATAATCCTAACTTTATTTAGAAAATAAATAATAAAGATTTTGGTAAATAAATAAATATAAAAACAATTTGATAGGAGGAACTAATACGATAGAGATTCTGGATCCTGATTTCACCTAGCTGTCACATATGTATTTGTCATGTCAATTAATCCTTATTCAGTTATATTGTTTATAAGTCAAGACTCCTAAAATATCCACTCCCTCTCTCGAGCATCAGTGAAAATATCATCAACTACAGACTTCGATATCTCTATAAAAATCAAATAGTTAACAACTCATTACGCTTTGTGATTCTATGTTAACGACTTCAAAGGACTACAGATTCTCTCGAACTCTATAAAATCCTAGGTTATATTCTCTAGATCTATTCAAAATCCCCTCTCTCGAGTGATAGATTCTAAACATTCATCATCTTCAATTGTGGCCAACAATCAAGAAGCATTAAACTCAAAATAATCTAAATTAATTAATAAAACTTCATAACAAAATTAGCAAATAAAATACAAGGTTCAAGCATAGATTACATCATTCTCTAGAATTAAGGAGTTTAGTTCATGACAAAAGATAAAAACAATAATAAACAAGTCATGAATCTAATGGAAATCATTAGAGTTCTAAGAAATAAATAAGAAGATAAAACCCGAATTGAATCTCTTCCTCATCGGACGTCACCGCCTTAATCTCCTCTTATTGCCCTTCAATCCTCTCATTGGATCTCTAAAAATATTTATTTCTGTGTTTTATGCAGTGTATTAGCCTCTCCCTCTAATTTTTGATGAACTGATATATTTATAGTAGAGCCTGAGAGTCATAATACATGTTGAAAACCCTAAAAATCACTTTCCTGGCTTGCGCAGGTTTTCTTCCGCAGGGGGCGCTGCGGCGCTGAACAGTGGGCGCTGTGGCGCCCAAATCCCTGGAAAATATATGTAAATGACTAGATTTCATCGAGTATATGCAAATCGATATATTATGGGTCTCGTAACTCTTTCTAGATCAAAAGTTATAGCCTTTTTAATTTCAGTGCGCAGCTGATGCTGGTTTTTACTGCTTCTTGAGTCTGATGCTCACAATAGGTCCCGAAACACACGTATTTGCTCTATTATCGATGTTCTAATGCTTCCTACAAATAAGACATAAAAAATACTACAAAATACATTAAATTGCTTGAACCATAACAAAATAATATGCTAAATATGCTAGAATAAGTGGGTATAAACCACACTTATCAAACACCCCCAAACTTAATATTTTGCTAGTCCCGAGCAAAATATAAAATAAAAACTAAATTCAAATAAATAATTAAAAATAACTAAATTAACTAAGCCACTTTCGTAGGGATCACGATTGCATTTAGCATATGCAACAAGCCTTTAAACCCATATGCGGCCCTAGTGGACGAGTTATAGTCTCGTGAGGGCTTACAGCGACGATACCCACAACGTCATTCACACACAATCATGTAAAAATATATAAAAAAATAACAAAAGATTGTCCTTATAGTTGCACATAAAATTTTACTCAAAGAAAACTTATAAATGAAATCAGAGAACCTTCAAAGTATGCAATTGCAACTGGAATCCAAATTCTTGAATAAATTATCTAAGTTAGACTCACGGTGTGTGTGTGTAAAGGTTCATTCACAACTTTGATCCTAAGTAAGCCAACTCAATGATTTCGTTTAAAAATTAGAATTGATGGGTCAAACCAACCTAGATATCTCAATTATGCTCTGTAATTGCTTTATTTCGTGCTCAGTATGATATGATTTTTCTTTTCTTTTCTTTTCTTGTCTTTTTTTTTTCTTTTCTCATTTTTGTACTTTTTTAACTCACATACCCTTTAAGGTAGCATTTCTCCTCATGGTGGTCCTAATACTCACCCATGGGTAGCTTCACGCTTATCGGTTATAGGTGGTTTAATTTATTTCTTTATAGACATTTTTCTTTTTAGCTATACCATACTTCATAACACTAGAAAATCAAGATATATATCTACGCAAACGGTCATTCATCGACATGCAATTTCTTCTACTAGTCACATTGTCAACTACTTAAGTTTTCAATGCTAAAAACCTATTTTTAAGTGTTTACGAGTCTAACATAAATCAGTTATTCAAGGCATCAGATAAAAGTAAATCGGGCACTTATCATTTCTAAAATTTCACTCATAAACAAACAATATCATCACATGATTTATGCTTTACTATCAAAGACTAAATTTTTGTTTTCAATAAATTTAAACAACTAAATAACAAGTAAACAACATACACACACCCTCAAACTTAAAACTTGTATTGTCCTCAATGTAAGATAAAAAAAAATTAAAGAACAAGAGTGAGGAACAACACTATCCTGCATGAAGTTGATCAGACTCTTGCTGGTTAGAATTTGGTTGCGCGGGCGTTGTGTGTCTCGTGCTACCTGCATAAATAACATGCAAATTAATAAATAAAAAATAACACACAATAAAAAAAATAAAAAATAAAAATAAAGAAAAAATAATAAAACAAATGCAAGGGTTGCCTCCCCGCTAGCGCTAAGTTTAGCGTCTTCAGCCAGACGCAACCACCCAAATGGTTATGGTGGCTTAACGTAGTGAACCAGGTAATTTCATCTGGTTTCTTCTTTGGTATCCACCGGTTCTTATGACATGAAAAAGACTGCTTGGCAGTCTGTGGTGATTTATCCATAGATGGTCCTCCAGAATATGTAGATTGTCCCCCAGTTTGAAATTCTGGACTGCACATTCGGCAAATTGGCTCGGCTTCCTTTTAACCTTCCAGGGATCATCTCCAAGTGAGAACTGTCATTTCTTTTCCTCTTTTTACGGTGTTTTGGGAGTGGTTTCAGGTTTAGCTGCAGAGAATCTTCCTTTATGCATGGTTGTATTATGCTTATAGGTCGCTGAAATGATTCACCCTGCGTGTTTACAACTCCCTTTTTTACTGTATTTATCCTGTGACATTCTACATCACCTTGAGGGCTCGGCATGGCTCTGAAAACACTGAAGGTGACTTCTTCATTTTGACCTCTCATTATCAATTCACATTTGTTTTCTTCTTCTGTTACTGTTTCCTCCTGAAATACCGTTTCATATTCTTTACTGCCTAAGTCCTGAGAGGTGTCTTTAAACTCTTTCACGCTCCTACAGGTTATGATTTGACATTGCTCATTGGGGTTGACTTCAATATCACTCGGAAACACCCATGTCTGTTGATTGGCCATTGAAGAAACAAGCAACCCAATTTGCGCTTCTACAGATTTCATATTTGCCTCTATATTGCCCATTCGTGTTTCGATGTTATCCAGCCTTGACTCATTCTTCTCAAACCTCTCTGAAGCTGTAGCTACAAACGTGTTCATGAGGTCTTCTAATGAAGGTTTCTGCTCAACTTTTGGATAATTGAAGCCATGAGGAGGTTGCAAAATGTTTTCCATATCAGCATATGAAAAATTCTGATGATAATAATTAGACATAAGACTGCCTCTATAGCTGTTGAAGTTCTGATTGTTCACATACTGTACTTGTTCAAATTCTGCTCCTCTGTTGGATAAAAGTATTTCATTAGCAGAAGCAGCTTCAATAGACGGTTGGCCCATTTGATTTGTCAATACTGCTAGATGAGTCGTGAGGGACGATACTTGAGCTATCAGTGCACTAACATGATCTGCCATTGCTTCTTTTCAAACTCACCTCGTAAAAAAAATAAAACAAAAATAAAATAAAATAAAACTTAAGACAAAAATAAAGGAAATAAAAATAATAAAATAAAAATAAAAATAAAATTCTAAATTTAAGCTAAAATTACTTGGTAGTAGTATTAATATGAATTAAACAAACAATCCCCGGCAACAGCGCCAAAAACTTGTTGTGATATTTTTATATCGTACCGCAAGTGTACGGTGTCAAGTTTTAGTATAAATATGAGTTAAGAGTGTCGAACCCACAAGGATTGTGTTAACTCGCACTAAGTACTACAATTGATAATCCTAACTTTATTTAGAAAATAAATAATAAAGATTTTGGTAAATAAATAAATATAAAAATAATTTGATAGGAGGAACTAATACGATAGAGATTCTGGATCATGATTTCACCTAGTTGTCACCTATGTATTTGTCATGCCAATTAATCATTGTTCAGTTATATTGTTTATAAGTCAAGACTCCTAAAATATTCACTCCCTCTCTCGAGCATCAGTGAAAATATCATCAACTACAGACTTCAATATCTCTATAAAAATCCAATAGTTAACAACTCATTACGCTTTGTGATTCTATGTTAACGACTTCAAAGGACTACAGATTCTCTCGAACTCTATAAAATCCTAGGTTATATTCTCTAGATCTATTCAAAATCCCCTCTCTCGAGTGATAGATTCTAAACATTCATCATCTTCAATTGTGGCCAACAATCAATAAGCATTAAACTCAAAAGAATATAAATAAATTAATAAAACTTCATAACAAAATTAGCAAATAAAATACAAGGTTCAAGCATAGGTTACATCATTCTCCATAATTAAGGAGTTTAGTTCATGACAAAAGATAAAAACAATAATAAACAAGTCATGAATCTAATGGAAATCATTAGAGTTCTAAGAAAGAAATAAGAAGATAAAACCCGAATTGAATCTCTTCCTCCTCGGACGTCACCGCCTTAATCTCCTCTTATTGCCCTTCAATACTCTCCTTGGATCTCTAAAAATATTTATTTATGTGTTTTATGTAGTGTATTAGCCTCTCCCTCTAATTTTTGATGAACTGATATATTTATAGTAGAGTCTGGGAGTCATAATACATGTTGAAAACCCTAAAAATCACTTTCCTGGCTTGCACATGTTTTCTTCCGCATGGGGCGCTGAACAGTGGGCGTTGCGGCG
This sequence comes from Zanthoxylum bungeanum, assembly GCA_019454045.1. Lineage (NCBI taxonomy): Eukaryota > Viridiplantae > Streptophyta > Magnoliopsida > Sapindales > Rutaceae > Zanthoxylum > Zanthoxylum bungeanum. Next base: position 42,261 of record SKCR01048928.1, read on the forward strand.
CCCAAATCCCTGGAAAATGTATGTAAATGACTAGATTTCATCGAGTAGATGCAAATCGATATATTATGGGTCTCGTAACTCTTTCTAGATCAAAAGTTATAGCCTTTTTAATTTCAGTGCGCAGCTGATGCTGGTTTTTACTGCTTCTTGAGTCTGATGCTCACAATAGGTCCCGAAACACACGTATTTGCTCTATTATCGATGTTCTAATGCTTCCTACAAATAAGACATAAAAGATACTACAAAATACATTAAATGGCTTGAACTATAACAAAATAATAGGCTAAATATGCTAGAATAAGTGGGTATAAACCACACTTATCATTCACTCGAGAAAAATAAAATTTTTGACCTATTTCTGATCAAAATTTAGGAAAATGATTAACGTAAAAGTTGTATGCCTCGATCTAAGATTTTCGAACATATAAGTATCACTAAAATCGGACATTGTGAGTAAAAGTTAGGGCCAAAATACCAAAAAATATAAGTGACTCGGTTAAGCCAACAAAGAAAGTGTTGGAACTGAAAATTTATCCCGAATCTTCGGACGAGATTTCTAAGGTTTATAAACCACTAACACATGATTATATGCATAATGACATATAATACATGATGAATTAACTATACTAAACATGTCATGAATACTTGAGATGTTTTAATTAATTATTGCTGACATGACATAGTATTCGTAGGTATGGCATGAACATGACTGCTGATGTGGCATGGCGTTAAAATATTAAATGATGAAAATGTCCATGTCACGTCATCACACACTACCGGTGTTATCAGTTTTGCAGACGTTTACTAACGGAAACAAATCACATGTAGTATTTTGTCACAAAAAATCACAATTCAATTTTCGCAAATGAGTGAAATCACAATATTTGTTGTTGTGCTCTTATATTTACTATTATAGTTAATGCTACAGTTTGCAATTACAAAATTTTGAGTGTTGTATTTAGAGATGGCAATATTATTTAGAGATGGCAATATTATCATACAAAATTGGACAGTTGGGATTAGTCTGTTGACTGACAATTGGCAATTACAACCAAGTAAAGTAATCATTTTTCCTACAATAGCCAATTTAAGTGATATTATACGACATGTGCTTTCATTTTGCATGAAATATAATCTGATTACGTCCAAAACAACGGGAAAAACACTTGAAAATAAATGAAAACATAAGAATATATGAAGTACAATTATAAATGAGCACGGATATATAAATATAATATTGATAATATGGTGACATGATCTAGTCATCAAGTACATATATTATATTACGAAAATTGCTCCTCCCCCATTCTGACCGAGGTGATATATCATGTTTCGGGTGTATATGTCATCTCTCTCATAGCAGTTGAGTCCCACACAGTTGTGGGACCCAGCTATTGTGAGAGAGATGACATATAGACCCGGCCACGGTTCCGGTTCAATGGTTCCGGTTGGAACCGTAGGGTTCCAACAGGAACCCTAACCCCCAACGGCTACTAGCCGTTGGGGGAGGGTAGGGAGCCGTTGGCTCCCTACCATAAAAAAAAATGCCTAATTTAAGGCATACAAAAAATTTATAAATTATAAATTCCTAATATATCCCTAATAACGATAATAAAATTGTTATATTTATGGACATTTTTAGTATAAACAAATTCTAAAACTCTATAAATAAGATTCATTTTTCATTATTTCAACACACCAAATTCTCAACTCTCTCAATTCCTACAATTCTCTTATTCTCAATCTCAATTCAATTAGTTATTATCATTCGCAATTAGTCAATTTTTTTTTCTTACTTATTTCTTAAACGAAAAATGGCAAGCTCATCTGAGAACTTCATGTCAAATATGCCAACCTAAGAGAGCGGTCCTAGTGTCGGTGCACAATCACGGAGAAGATAAGTTAAGGCTCGTTCCTGAGATGTTTTTATAATTCATTTTCATTTAGAAAAATTAAACGATGACATTTCAAGAGCGATTTGCAACTATTGTGGGGTTACCTACAAATTTTCTGGTGGATACAGCAATATGATCAAGCACCTGGAAAGACATCATCCGGTTGAACTTGGAATTGATACGACACAAACTTAAATGGTCAGGTACGCATCATCTAGTAGAAGTACGAGTGTTTAAATATTCTGATGCAAAAAATATAGAAGAATTTGCTAAATTAACTTGTATGGCACATCTTTCTTTAAGCTTTGGTGAAAAACTTCATTTTACTAATTACGTGCATAATGCTTTAAATCATTCCGCATGTAGAATGACTCGAAACACAACAAAACGTCATATTTTTAAATTATATAAAGATGATAAAATTATTTTAAATGAAATATTTAAAGAGATGAAAGGTCGTATTTCTATATGTTCTGATATTTGGAGTGACCATTGGCAAACACACTCATACATGGGTATGATTTTTTATTGGATTAATGCATAATTTACCATGCAAAAACGACTTATTGGATTTAGAGTTTTTGATGACCAACATATTGCACAAAATATTTATAGAATGATGAAGGTAATTTTTGATGAATATGGTTTAGTAGATAAAATTTTAACAATTGGATTTGATAATGCCTCTGTAAATACTCCATCAATGATTTAAAATCCTTATGTCAACCAAATTTAGGGGGTCGATTTTTTCATATTCGTTGACTTATGTGTTCAAGACGGTCTAAAATTATTATCACATTTCCTTGATCCTATTAAAATGACACTTAATTGTATTTGGTCATATTCTCAAGTTAGGAGAGAATTGATGAAGTTTTGTAAAATAAATGGTATTAAACCGATTAAATTTTCAAGAGATGTTCCAACACGTTGGAATTCAACTTATTTTCTTTTATGTCAAGCATTTCAATACAAAGATGCATTATGTAGTTTTTTTTCTCTCAACATGTTCAAAATGTCACACTTTATCCTAGTCAATGTGATATTTGTGAAAACATTTTAGATATTTTAAAACTTTTTAATGAAGTTACTTTAACTTTTAGCGGTGTTTATTATCCAACATCACATTTATTTCTTCTTGAAAGTTTGAATATTGTTGGTGCTCTCGATGAACATTCTGAAAGTAGTGATCCTAATGATATTATTTTGTTAGAAGCCATTACTGTTATGAAGGTAAAATAATTGAATTATTTTAGAGACATTCATTTACTTTATCTTATTGCTGCTGTTTTTTATCCTAGATTTAAATTAAAAGGTTTGAATGGTGCTTTACAAGCTTACTATGGTTATTTATGAATATTAGATGAAATTGATATTACAAGAATAATGACGAAATTAAGAAATTATTTAATTGAGTTATCTAATGATTATATTGTAAGATATAACTCAGGAACATTATGTGAATCTAGTAGTAGCGAACCGGTAATTCAAACAAGACTTAGCACAGGGGATCGTTGGTTATTGTAACGAAATAAAAAAAAAACGAGGGATACGACAACTAATAACCCCGAATTAGATAATTATTTATCTACAAATTTCGAGTTTCCTACTGAAAGTTTAGTTAGTAAAAATTTTAAAATCCTTGACTGGTGGAACCGACATCAAAATATATATATCATTTTTTATCAATTATTGCTAAAGAGATAATGACATCACATATTTCCACCGTTGCGGTTGAGCAAGCCTTCAGCTTGGGAGGTAATATATTGGAAGCTAGACGATCTTATTACATCCAAGCACTCTAGAAGCAACAGTTGTGTGGATGATTGAACTCGAGTTGATCTGAGACAACAAGAAGATGCCCCCGATGATTTTGAAGATTTGTTCGATAATGCATCTGCAACAACAAGTGCAAGCGAAACCGGAGCTGAAGGATCAACTGATAATGATGATTGATAATTATAAAATTGTAAATTTACAAAGGGGAAACATCTTAAAATTGTAATGGAATTTCGTGAGCTTTGATTCCTCTCACCATTGGAGGATACATATGCAACTTAATTTTTAAAAATTTAAGCTCAAGCTCTTTAATGTAATAATTTTATTTATTTATTAAATTAATCTCATTTATTTTAATTTATTTTCGAATTTTTTTTTTTAAAAAAAGGGTTCGAACCGAACCGGAACCGGTCGGTTCCGGTTCGGTTCAAAGTTCCGGTTCCACTTCAGTATAGAACCGGAACCGAACCGGAATTAACCGGTTCCGTTCCGACTCCACACTTGTGGAACCGGAAACCGACCGGTTCTGTTCGGTTTCGAATCGGAACCGAACCGCCGGCCGGGTCTAATGACATACACACTTGAAACATAATATAATTTTTCCTCCTGACCACTCCCCCCTTTGTCTCCCTGTAATTTTACCACAATACCCATTCTTTTGTAATTTATCACCCCTCCAATTATTATACATGGAAAAAATTATATATATATATATATTTAAAAACATTTATATACTAATTATAAGTCCCTTTGTCATTTTATTAATTATATTTTTTTTATTTTATAATTTTTTTATTTTTGTTAATTAATATTAAAAATTGCATATTTATTCATTTATTTTTTTGATTCATTTTTAATTTAATTAACACTACTTATGTATCAAAAAATATAATTTTACCAAATAAAATTAATTTTTAAAATAATTAGAATTGGTACGAAATATTGGGTATATCACAAAGTGCGTCAGGAGAAGACTTTGGAGGCAACATGATTTAGAATTTATGTTTTTATATTTGTAAGTGTAACTTTTTATGTTTTTATTTGTACTATTTTTTAAATATATATATTTTTTGATTTAATACATACGAATATTTTTATAATACATAAGTATTGTTAAAAAAAATTAAAAAAGAATCACAAAAATTAAATGAATAAATGAACATAAAATAAATAACAATAAATATGAAATTTGTAATATTTATTATTAAACAAATAAAAAAAGTACATATATAAAAAGCAAAAAATTATAAATTTAAGAAATATATATATATATATAATATATATATAAAATAAAAAATATTAATAAAATAAAATAAGTATATATATGTTATTTTTAAATAAATAAATATATATATATATATTGGGGTATATTTGGTTTGTTGAGGGAGCAAATTTCTAAAAATTAAAGGGGCAAAATCGGAAATATCAAAGGGGACAAGGTGAGTGTTGTTGTCAGAGAGAGGGTGATGAGTAATCGTCTATTGCGAAAATTGCTATTAACACATAAGACATGTATTTTGTGATTAGCTTATATTACCATCATGTTATTGTTATGTTCATTTATTATATTTTTCTTATAATATTAAATTACCTTATCCCGTCTCCACGGGCGACGTATGTGGGCCATACTTAAAAAATGACAGGACCTATGGTTGCCCTTTGTTAGGGTTGGTGCTCGGAGTACCAATCCGGATCGTATTTATGTCCGATTCATACATACGAGCAATTCTATTTTCCATAAATATTACTAATTTAATGGTAGCACCCTTGTCTTTTATACACATATTCAGACTAATTACGATTAGATATCTAATTCTGATTAGACCGAAACTAAATCTGGTTTAGTGATATGTGTCTATTAGACAAAGACCCTAGGATTTACGATATAGTGCGCAGTTACAACGTAGTTTGTAATTGACATTGGGAAACGCACTATAAGATGTATATCCTTAAATAAAGTTCCTGGTCAAGATTTACTAACACATGTCGGTTAGTAAAATCTGCTGAGACCAGTACATGTCGTATATCGTGACTTAGTCCGATGGTTTATCCCAGTGAACCGTGAGTCTTGTGAGACTCGTATAGACATGTAGGTGTTTATTTGATAAGACACTGAATGACTCACTGAAGGTTTCCTAATATATGGTACACCAACGTCAATAGGAACTTTCTCGAGTTGAGCGAGCATAGTGGTCCTCTGACTTGAGATACCACAGTGGGATATATGAGTTATCCTCCACACTTTGATGACAATCACTTCAACGATCTATTCATGATCAGACCTCCGCCTGTTCGTTGGGTGTAGACTGATTCTCATGATATCCAGTGCGTATCAAGAAAGGATATGTCAGTCCTGTGTACAGGGCATAGGCATCCTCACGTGTTTATGATCTAGTAAATCCATGGCCGTGGTATAATATCGGAAACTAGTTCCGAGTATTATTTAGAGATCATAAATTGAAAGTCGACTGTATTATACCGAACAGATTTGACGTTCTGATCTATATCCCAAGTGTAATACGGATAGCCTGTGACGGAGGGATTATACGTATGCAATGACCTCGGCTTGTATAGTTTAGCGAGATTATTCGTGGTCGTCATAATCCATGAGTGGGTGGATTATGGACACGAAATTGGATTTCGTGACGGATAAACCTAAACTTAGAGAGTCCCACAATATGAAGTGTACTCGTTGAGCACTTGGGCAACTCGATATGAATAATACGGATTATTCATAATACTTCACCGGATTAAATGAGTTAATTCGGATCGTTTAATTGGTTAAACGACAACACATGCATTAAGGGCTTTTGTCCGCTAATAATTATTGTGTATTTGTATTTGATACATAATACGATTAGATACACATTAATTATTTGTCAAATTAGATTTTGACACATGCCATAAATATATGTGTTTGTTATTTATGGTAAATAAAAATACACATATGCTTGTTGTTTAATTATTTATTTATTTAATTGTTAAATAATTAAGTAATTAAAAAAAAATTATAAATCTTATTCTTTTTGTAATAATTGTTATTACAAATGGTGAGTTTTAATTTGTCTAAATGGCATGTCTTAAATATACTTTATGTGTGTATTAATTGGATTGGTCTATATAAAGTATATTGTTATTAAATTTGATTTAATTTGTCAAAACTCCAAATGTCCTTCCTTGGTGTCATAATCGGTCAACAAAAGCAAAATAGAAAAAATTGCTTTTATTATCTTCTTCATTTCACTGCCACTGCCGAGAGCTTTAGAGAAATGGGTTTTCCATTTTGCTTGTTGGATCAAGCTTAAAGTGAAGGAAAAACAAGAAAATAAAGCCTAGGAAAAAGAGAATTAAAGGTAATTCTTAATACCCTTGAGAATCAAATTTAGGGCTTTTGGTTTTGGATAGTGAAATGGAAGAGTTAATGCATGAGTGAAGTGTAAATTGGATGAAATTAGTGTAATCTTTATCCAATTTAATCAATTGTTGTTGGAAAATTTTGTTGTCATTCTAGAGTGTAATAACCACTCTTATTATGCCTAGAATTGTTCTAGAGTGATTCATATGCGTGGTGACTTGATTTGGTTGTTGATTAATTTGATTAATCTTGGAATTTTGGATTTAAAAGCATGAAAATGGAAATTTCGGTTATGCAGATCAGATTTGGAAAACTGGAAATTATGTGATATATTTGATGTCTTACGAATGTAATGGATGTGTTTTGGGAGTTGGCACAATTGCCGGAAAGTGTTTCTGACTTGAAATAAGCGAAAACGGCCAAAAACGGCGTTATCGGGTGGATTTTGAGCCAACCGGGTGACGGCTGTGAAAACAGTGATTCTGTTACTATTTGGGCAGCCCGTGAACTTCCCCGACACTATTGGAGCTGACCTGGGCAGTTTCCATAAGTGTCGGGTAGTCGGTTCGGTCAAAAACGCATTTTAGGCCATTTTGCGGAAAAACGGTTTTCGTAAAAGTTTCGCGAGTTTTCAACTATATTTATGTTAATATATGATATTAAATAAATTGGTTTAGGTAATATATGAATAAATTATTCATATTAGATATTGAATAAAATATTCGGTATTTTGAAAAAGTTTTAAAATACGATATCGCCCGGACCCGCGCTTCCGCTGCGCCCCGACCCCAAAACCCCAACAAAAATGGTATCAGAGCAGGTCTGATGCTTTATCCATTACATTATTCATGCTTGATATATGATATATAATCCAATTTTAATGTTCGCACATGCTATAAATCTAAATATGTTTCTTAACTGTTCAGTTCTATGCCAACAAATATGTAACAAGAATTTAATTGTTAAATTGAGTTATATGTTCTAAGGTAGAATTGAATTATTTAGAAAATGATTTAGATTAAATTCTGCATTGGATGTAGAGTGTGGCTTCCGTAGGAAA